>ML352105.1:0-18811 GCA_005239505.1 Nicotiana paniculata
AAGCTCATAAAATGCGAGGGATATAATGCTTAAAATCACGAATTCTAGCCACACATCAATAGGACACCACGATGCTTAACCGAATCTCACCACACAAGAGACCCTAGTATAAAACCATAATTCCCTAAGGCCCATAAACTGCTAACTTCCGTCTTAAGCACCACAACAGAGACACCCACTCTAAAGAGACCTTATGTGAATCTAAAACTGTTTCCTTCAGCTCCTTGATACTGAAATGCATAATCCACAATGATATAAAAAGGCCACAAGTCTTGACACCGTCCAATGTAACTCTTAGTTTCTAGCCATATACAATTCTTGAAAATTCTAAATCGCTACATATAAATCTTGAATTCTTTAGAACCATTTCCAAAATTCATCCACTCTTCTCAAATATCAATTAAACCGACCAAACGGACCGAACGACCTACGCCCCATTAGCCCACCAACACCCAAGAGAGTAACCCACACTCCTAAGCAACCGAGAAATTCCTACTCCATGTACACTACATCCTTCACGAATAACCACTCAATTATTTTTATGATCCCGATATACCCATATAGTGTAATACAACCCGTATCCAGAAATTCCCTTACTCGAGTCATCCTCAATATCAACCCCTGTAGTCTTAACTGATTCACAAGTATACCTCAAACCGAAATCAATATAATACATAATCATGCACTCAACTCGTCGATTGCAGGCTCTTCCACTTAGCTCAAAGCCATAGATCAAAACACACAATAACTCACAATCCCATAGTCTATTACTTCCATGATACCACTGTGAGATTCAACTAAGTCCTTCCTGAGCTCCTGTAACGCAAACCATCTAACGCAAACCTCACATTCACCTTATAATAGTCAAGCCAACTTCCACAAGTGATTCAACTCAAATTGCAACATATAGCATTCACTGGTAAAAGAGAGCTCTCCATAAAAAAATCACAGGGACCACACAACCTCAGGACACCTCGCAGGAGATAATCCACCTGCTCTGCCTCAAACTGACATCTCTCTATACCCTTCCACATTCACAACTACTACGCAATCACTTAATCTTCTTGATTATGAACTCATCAACAAGACATGAGAATCTGCTTCACTCCATAACTAAACAACATGAGAGATCCCTCAACACACCTATAACTCGAGGCCATGCGCCAAATTAAGACAGAAATCAAACACCCAATAGTCTTTGCTACCTCTCAAGTAAACTCCTCTCATCACATTCGAACAATCTGAACACACCTCGCACTCACACCATACTCATCACGTAGTCGTCCCATCACAAATTCTACTAATAAGGAAACCGTCGTTGTACAACTGACACCGAGTGCTCATGTGCGCATACTAATGCGTGGAAGGAATTCCAAGGGTTACACCTCAAGCTGAATCAATACCGTACGATAAGGAAAGAAATATGAGAATTATATCCTAAATGTCCTATAGCCTCCCGAAGATAGGTACAGACGTCATCATACCGATTCGCAAGACTATACTAGACACTTGCTCATGACTTGTAGAACCTATGAAACTAGAGCTCTGATACCAACTTGTCACGACCCCAAATCCACTATTCATAATGGCACCTAACCTAACCCGCTAGGTAAGCCAACTAATAACTATCCAGTTCCAATAATATTAACAAGGCAATAAAGTAAATAAATTACCGGAATCTTATACATTTGCCAAGGACTGGTAGTACAAATCATGAGCCTCTAAGAATAGAGTTTACAAAGCTGAAATGAAATAAATACATCGTCTGTTTGAAAAGTACATAAAAAGATTTTTATAGATCTAAAGCTACTACGAACAAGGGCAGCTGCAACTGGGACGCAGGTACATCTTTAATCCAACTCCCATCGAACACAACAACATCAACAACCAACATTTGCACGCAAGGTACAGAAGTGTAGTATGAGTACAACCGACCCCATGTACTCAGTAAGTAACAAACCTAACCTTAGGTTGAAAGTAGTGACGAGCTAACACAAAGTCAGGTCGAATAGCAATATTCCGCAACAGTTCATAACAACATAATACAAGTAATAAAAGAGGTATCTTAGAAGTAAAATGCTCAGCTCATTCACAGTTCCGAAAAATAGGCATGCTTTTCAAATATCTCAGTGAAAACTCAAATCCTTTTACCGTAAATGCCAAAATACTAGTAAGATTGAAAAATGTGATTTTTCCAAAAAACTCCTTTCAACAATAAATAAGATGTTTCATTTTCAGATAGCATGAAGAAAGTACGTCCCTATGCCTACATGTCAAGATACAAGTTAAATCATAAATGTCCCCAAAACTGGGTAGCACAAGGGAATGCATCTCTATGCATGTTTCAAGTATGCATGTCAAATGCAATGCATTTCAATGATGAGCTCATGTACTCACATTCTCAGAGTAATCAATCTCACTTTCTCGCATCCTCTCTCACTATGATCAATGCTCAGTACACTCAATCACTTAGCGTTATATAATACTCGCTGTGGTGTGTAGCCTGAGCCACATGTATATAATAGAATGTGCTCACTAAGGGTGTGCAAACTCCGGAGGGGATCCTTCAGCCCAAGTGCTATATCGCTGCGTCGTGTAGCCCGATCCCATAAAATGTAATCAACATATCACTGCAGCGTGTAGCCCGATCCTATAAAATGTAATTAATATAATATGCTGCAGTGTGCAACCCGATCCCAAAATATCACTCTCGCTCACGCCCTCAGCCTCACTCAGTCACCAATCTGTCCAGTCTCAGTCATGGGCTCACAACGTCATAAAACTAGCCCGACAATAATGATATGATGTATCAATAAATAATAACTAAGACTGAGATATAGTATCAACACATTGATATGACTGAGTACGAAATATCAATGAAATCAGTGAGATGACAATAAGAAACGACTACTATGGGTCCAAACAGTAATCGCATAATGCCTAAACATGATGTCTAGCATGATTGACAACTTAACTACTTTATCATATGGTAAAAACACAAATATAAACAATTTACGACCACCATACAGTGCCATGAAAGCAACAAAGTCCCAATTCACATGGTGCACGCACACACACCCGTCACATAGCATGTGCGTCACCTTAATACCAATCATATAACACGTATTACGGGGTTTCATACCCTCAACACTAAGTTTAGAGAAGTTATTTACCTCGAACGAGACAATACCAATGCTGAGCAAGCGAAACGATGCTCCAAAGATGCCATCACGCATGTAGCAACCTCCGAACGACGCAAAACTAGCCAAAAGCAACTCAAATACATCAAATAACGCCCAAGGAAACAATTCCAAATGATAAAGATCGAAACTTTAATGAAAATCCAAAACAGGCCAAAAATTACACCCTGGCCCGCCCCTCGAAACCATACAAATATCACTAAATTCCGACAAATCATTCAAAACGATTCCAACCATATTAGTTTCACTCAAATCCGACTCCAATTCGATGTTCAAAACTCAAAAATTCATATTAGGAAACTTTAGGCCAAAACCCCCGATTTCTCTTTAAAAATTAATCAACCAATTGCCAAAAATGAAGATAGATTCATGAAATGTAACCAAAATTTAGTAGAGAGCATTTATCCCAATTCATATGGTGACATTGCTTCAAAAATTGCCTCAATCCGAGCTTGGAAATGTTAAAATGAAGCCAAAATCGCGAACCCTTACATTTATCAATATGCCCGGCACTTTCGCATCTGCGACACATTAGCCTCTTCTACAGCGTTGCTTTTGAGACCAAAATCATTCTTCTGCGGAGAAGAACTAGAGGCCTGCCTTTGCTCCTGCGGTGAAACACCCGCATATGTGCAGTCGCAGGTGCGCGCCCAAACATTGCTTATGCGGTGCCAATCGCTTTTGCGCACAACTCACCGCATCTGCACCTTCACAGATGTGAAGCAATCTCCGCTTCTACGGACCCCTACTCCTAGGAGTATTTCCGCTCCTGCGACTCCTTTGTCACTTCTGCAACCATCACACCTGCGCAACCCATCCGGGAGTGAGGTCACACCAGAACCAGCAACAACCAGCAATAGCAACATGAAGAAAATGATCCGAAATCAATCTGAAACACGACCGAGCCCCTCGGGACCCCGACCAAGTATACCAACAAGTCACATAACATAACATGAACCTACTCGAGGCCTCAAAACACACATAAAAATATTGAAACGATGAATCACACTTCAAATCAAAATCTATGAACTTTGAACTTTCAATTCCTAAAACTTGCGCCGAAACATATCAAATCATCCCGAAATGAACCCAAATTTTTCAAACAAGTCCCAAATGACATGGCGAAGCTATTCATATTAGACGAACCTTCAAATTTGTAATTTTTGCCAACTTGTGCCGAAACCTTCTAGAAACATCCAAATCTAAATCCGGGTACACGCCCGAGTCCAAAATCACCATATGGTACTCCGTTCCGGGGTCAAATTCACAAAAAGGCAAACTTAGTCAACTCTTACAATTTAAAGCTTCAATAATGAAATTCATTCTTCAAAACTGATTTCAAATAACCTAAAAACCAAAAACGACAATTTACCTAAGTCATAATACATCATACGGAGCTACGCATGCCGTAAACTACCAAGCGAAGTGCAAATGCTCAAAACGATCGGTCGCATCGTTACAAATATTTAACCTCAACTCTTTTATTTCCACACTTTGTTTTACAACACTAACACTAACTTCACCATTATCGATGAATCTTGTATTACCGGTTTCAACAATTCTCAAACTATGGTTTGCAGTAAAACAAATACCCTTTAGATTTCTCTGGGTAACCAATAAAGTAACCACTTACTATTCGAGAATCTAATTTCTTTTCTTGTGGATTATAAACTCTAGCTTCCATTGGGAAACCCTACGAGAGTAACCCATACTCCTAAGCAACCGAGAAGTTCCTGCTCCATGCAAATTACATCCTTCATGACTAAACACTCAATCATTCCATGACTCCCATATACCTATAGAGTGAAATACAACCTATATCCAAAAATTCCCTTACTCGAGTCATCCTCACTCTCAACCCCTGCAGTCATAATTGGTTCACAATTATACCTCAAACTGAAACCATTACAACACATGATCGTGCAATATACTCGTCGATAGCAGACTCCATCACTTGCCTCAAATCCATAGATCAAAACACACAATGAGTCACAATGTCCATACTCTATTGCTGCCATAATACCATAGTGAGATTCAACTGAATCCTTCATAAATTCATATAACACAAACCATCTAATATATCGAATCATCTGCAAATCCCGCATTCATCCTTTTAGCAGTCAAGCCAGATCTTATAAGAGAATCAAACTCAAATTGCAACATATATAATTCAATCGTAAAAGAGGACTCGCTACAAAACAAAATAGGGATCACAAAACCTTAGGACACCCCACAAGAGATAACCCACCTACTTGGCTTCAAACTGACATCTTTCTATACCCTTCCACAGTCACAACTACTTCGCGATCACCCAACCTTCCTGAGTCTGAACTTTTAACACGACATAAAGATCTACTTCACCCCACAACTAAAAAACAAGAGAGATATTTCAACACACCTGTAACTCGAGGCCATACGCCAAATCAAGATAGAAATCAAACACCCAATAGTTTTTGCTACATCTCAAGCAAACCCTTCTCGTCACATTTGATCAATCCGAACACGATCTCGTAGTTAAATCATACTTACCACATAGTCATCAAATCACCAATCCCACTAATAAGGAAACCAACGAACATATAAGTCCCAAAAGCACATGCTCATACAATCAAAATCTCCGTGCTCAGGCCACCGAAAAAATTCAGCCTTAAGTCCTCCAGACTGGCCCATCATCATAACACTGAAATCACACCTCGCACCTCATCCATGGAATCACAAGCTGTTGATGCACAACTGATAACAAGCGCTCATGTGCACACACGAATGCTGCCACGACCCGGAATTCCCACCGTCGGGACCGTGATGGCGCCTAACATTTGCTTGCTAGGCAAGCCAATATTAGAGATTCAATAAGAAAAATCTTAATTGCAGCGTTTAACAAAAATTAAACCATAACTGATTAATAAGAGAGCGTAAATTCATAACAAATCCAAATACTTATACATAACTACCTAGAATCTGGAGTCACAACTCACAAACTTCTAAGATTTAACTAGTAGTAACTGGCTGAAAGGAAGTACAACTATTTATGAACTAAAAGAAACAGTAAACTGATACAGCTAGAAAGGGACTCCAGGGTCTGCGGACGCCGACAGATCTACCTTGGGTCTCCTATGTAATGAAGTCAGCAGCTAGTCTCAAAACCAGCTTGGACCGACTCAAAAATCTGCATAGGAGGTGCAGAGTGCAGTATCAGTACAACTGACCCCATTTGCTGGTAAGTGTCGAGCCTAACCTCGTCGAAGTAGTGAAAAGTCTAGGACAAGACACCCACAAGCAACTTGTGCAGTACAACCATACATATACCAATAACAGTGATAAAAGAAATAAGACAGGAAATATTGGGAGAGGAATATGCTGAGGGGAACACAATATAAGGAATCAAAGCAGTGATAAAGACTTGACCAATAAATATGCCTTAAACAGATAGAACAAGTAAAAAGTGTTAAAGGAAACTTCACGGCATTACCCTTCGTGCTTTTACTCTCATTCTCACCATATGAAAAAATAGAACGACACGAAATCACCCTTCATGCATTAACTCTCTCATAACATGGCACGGAATCACCCTTCATGCTTTTACACTCTGCCTCACCAAAACAAGGAACAATAACAACGAGAGATAAAAATATCAAGAACCAGTCTTACTTCAACATTTAGTTCCACAATACCTGTTTACCTTGAAAATGGTAATTACAATTATATTTTCTTTCGTGGTTCTAAAAATATGTGATTTATTTTAATACCAGTTATTTAGGCAATAGCTACTAAGTGAGAGATAAGAACTTGAGCTAAGAGTGAAGGGTAATGAGATTATTCAAACCGAGCAGGTGAGAGACGGGGTCTCGAGCTTAGTCGAAATAGGGCCTCGAGGTCGAGCTTGAGGGTTTAACAGAGAGCGGTCGATGAGGATACAAAAGTATTGAAGGCATTGAAGATGGCCTCTTTGCAATAAATAATCAACAATAAGTGAATAAAAATTTAATGAACACAATAAATGAAAGGTATTAAATCAATGGAGCAATTGTAGAGAATATTTGAGTTAGAGAGAAGAGAATGTTCTTGTATTGAATATCATGTGTGTTACAAAATGACGAAGGTCCCCTTTATATAAGAGGGGGAAACCCAACATAGTACATGTGCAATTAATACAAAGATAGGTGGCTGGTACAAGCATTTAATGCCACGGTACGAACTTGTACTATTTTGTGTACTTGGTCAACTTTAACCACGTGCCTTTTGGGAATTTCCCGCCTTTCTATGATAATCTTCGATTTACACCGCCTCATGGTCGAGCGTGGATAGTTCTCGACATGCCTCCTCGATGTAAAAACTTGAACTGCTTTGAGCCTTCTGAAGACGGGCTATGAAGCACCGTAATTATCATAAAATCGAGCTCTTCGATTTTATCCGTATACAGATAGTTCCCGCGTTTCTTAGAATGAAGTGATAAGAAACGGTCTTGAATTCTTGCTTATTTAATATCCCTATTATGACGTCAGTCTCCTCATAGCATTAAATGACGTGACATAAAAAGGTGTGCAGAGGTCACCATCAGCACAATTCTCGAGAAGACCACGAACCGCTATTGGTTCGAACTTTCGGCTCCAAACATTGCCAAAGGGCTTCTATAAATACTTCAATCACTTTCCTTTTCACAATTTTACAATATCTTCAAGTCTTCAAAATTTTACTAAGTGTTCTCTACTCTCATCATCTATCTGCGTTTGCTTCTTCGTCTTCATTCTTCAAAACTCATTTATAACCATGGAAAAAACTTCCACAACGGTACCTCAAAAGTATATCACACCCGTGTAAGGGCAAGTCAAAACCTTTTCCTACCATCGAGCAGTGTATCGCTGGCCCTTTCAACACCGTCTCTGATTTCACAATGGAAAAAGCCCATTCTACACTAGGCCGATGCGAGCCCATGTCTCGATATATAAGCGTAGTATCCGATACAGAGAGGTAAAACTTGAATGCTATTGGGGGGAGGCGGCCCGAGTAGAAATCCCTACAACCGACGAAAGCATAGTCACATATAAGGCTGGTTTCTCAACGTATATACATACCCTTTTACTTTAGGCCCCGTAGATTCTTCCTCTCCACCGATTGACCCGATGATTCTCGACTTTTGTCGTTAATACCGAGTGACACTCGGTCAGATTATCCTTCTTTTTGGAGGATCGTTATATATGACTCGACACATTACCAACATGGTCGAGGGAATGATTTTCATCCTCAACCATTTGATCAGATTATACAGCTATCGTCTCTTCTGAAGGGGCTTAATTAAGCTGCACCTTTGATCTGCCAAGGATTTCTTTGCCTGCATCGACGAGGATAAAGATCGGGGATGGATGAGCCAATTTGTTAGAATCAGAACTTCGGAAATCATCCCTGCCGATAAAATGCCATTCCCGGAGGAATGGAATATGAAACGTAAGTATCCCTGTATTGAGTATCTTTTTCCACCTCTTTTTCTCTTGACTGATTTTCTTCTAATTGCGTACCACCGTTTGGTTTCTCGGCGCGGTCTAGGACCTTCCGGGATGGGTCAAACTTTTGGACTCCACCTTTCCATACAACAAACGCGTCTGGCGCGATCTGGCTAAAACACGGTGGCAGGATGAGAACCATGGTATGCTCTTGTTGTTATTGGTTCTTCATTCTTTGCAAGTATTCTCGATGGGGTGAGTTTGATAAATCACGCTTGTGCAGGACTAGGGGAAGGCGTGTTGATGAGACCACCCCTCCTAGTGAGGAAGAGGTTTCGAAGACTCCCAAGGACAAGAAAAGGAAGAAGGGGGCCTCGACGGAGTCTCCAAAATCCAAAAAGGAAAAGGCTCGTTAGCCCAAGATCGATGTCATGGTCCTATCCTCAATGGCCGCTGAGAGCCTGCGAGCCGAGGAAGAAAGTGATGATACTTGCCCTTTGGTACAAAGGGCAAAACAAATCGTTGATGCTTCGAGAGTTGTTGGCGGTCGTCTTCTGAGTTGGAGGCGGCCAATGCGGACCCACCTTATGCCGAGGGGGACCTCGAGGAGGGTTCGGGTGCAGTACCCAAGCCTCTCATCAGACATGGCACAGTACGTGTTGATGAGTTAGAGGGGTCTTCTTCTGAAATTTTTCGGGGGCGAGAGGAAGCCTCGATAGAGGCTGATGTTGCTGGTGGATTTCAATCGGGCCCGTCGTATTCTCCAGGGGAGATACGAGATGCACAAGGCAGGAATGACCCTGGTTTGAGGACCTCTCGTGGAGAGGATGATACATGTAGAGACTATTTTGAAGGCGTATAGGAGGAGACTGATGGTGATGCCCCCGTTGCCCTCTAAGAGGCTGACAGGATCCAAAATCAGGTGACACTTTCGAAATAATATGTTGTTCTTCGACTTTCTACTCTTTCTTTCTAATTTTCTTCCTTTGATCTGTAGGTCAAGAAGCTGTATGACCAAGCCTTCACCAAGATGCAAGAAGAGTTGACTCATCGTGGAGAGGAGCTTGAGAAGCTTATATCGGAGTCGGTCGAGCTGGAGGCTCTATGTGACCGAAAATTAAAGGAGCTGATCATCCTCCAAGCAAGCTCGGAGAGCACGCTCCAAGAGAGGGCCGACTTCGTCGAGCAGTTACTCGGGTACCCATAGCTTTTGTCTCTTACTGCTATACTTGGTGCTAATTAGCTCATTTTCTTCATCTTTCAGATTAGGCAGATGGACGCCCTAGTGGGGCAGCTCCGAAGGGATGCTGCGGCCAAGGGTACCAAAATCCTTGAACTTGAGCGGCTGAATGATGCCATGGATTCGGAGAGAGAAACACTTCGGGAGAAGCTGTCCTCGATTCAAGACCTTCTTCAAGGTGCTCAGGAGGAGGCTGATGAATTATGTGCGGCCAAGTCTCAGGCTGATGAATTTGTCTGTTCGTACAAAAGAGATGTTGCTGTCGTGAATGATCGGGTTAGGGAGATATCAGAGAAGGTTGAGCTAAAACTGGCTCGGGTGGTTTCCCATGCTCTCTTACAAGCCAGGAGGAAAGCCTTCGAGGAAACGAGCGCCAAAGGTGTCGATATCTATGCCGATATTGAAGAAGCCAGGGCCCTGGAGGAAGAATCAGTGATTTCAACTACGTCGGATAAGGGCTCTGAAAGTGGCTCGGGCAGCAGTGAAGGCGAAGAGTAGATTCACCTATCGTTTTGCTTTTATACTTTTCTGTACATTTGATCCGGGGGAGCTTTTGTAAAAATACCCTTGTAAATACATTTTTTGGAATAAAAATATCTCTTTGTTTTATATTTTCCGAACTTTGCTCTTCAATGCTTGTGCGACAGTCAACTTTCAAGCTTCGACTCTAGCTCTTTGGAACCCGTACTTTCAATAATAGAGCCCCTCGAGATCGGACACCTTCTCAAGGCTAGGTCGGAATGGGGGTTTTGACCCCTCGAATGTTGTATGACTGTATCATTCATATGACATGACCGTGAAGTGACCGAGGTGGCCTCACCGGCATACTTCCCCAAAAGTTATAATAAATTTGCTAGAATTAATTGGCCTTCGAAGTGGTTGAATAGACACCGCTTGTTCTATATATATATATATATATATACTTGCTTCCTCTTCAGTTTAAGTCTTGCAGCTTTGCAAAACTAGCTTTGTCTTTACGTTCTCTTTCTTTTCTCATCTTGCGAAACCGTTTGAGCTTTCTTCCTTTTTGCCTTTGTTTAAGCAGTTATGGATGTTGTGCCCGAATCCATTCACCAAGAAGAAGAAAACCTTACCTATGCATCTTGCCCAGCCGGTGGTACACCCCCGGCTTACGACGAGTTAACCTCTAGCTGTTTTGCTTTGGAGAAAGACTTTGCACTAGATAAACCTTTCGAAGCCCTGTGCTATAGATAACATGCGTCAAGGTTTATCTGATCGATAGAATAAAACCAACTCGAGGCCGTGAGGAGAGATTGCGTATGGGGAGAAAATTTGATGGTGCAAATACCTTCGCGAGAAGAGAATATTATGGCTTACCTGGAAGGATTCTTGAGCGTGTATACGTACCCATTTACATTGGGTCCTATTGACCGCCTTGTGCTCGAATTTTGCAAAAGGTATCGAGTCAATCTGGCTCAAATTTGTCTGTCCTTCTGGTGGATAGTGTTGATGATGAGGTACTTTACCAAAAAGGTTGAGCTCGAGTTTACCCTTAGCCACCTTATCAGATTATATCGGCCTCTGCATTATCGGGGCCTGATTGTGTTACGACGCCGATCCACCAAGACCTTTATTGCCAATGACGACGAGGACCGAAACCTAGGATGGATGATTCATTTTTTTCGAGTGAGGACCATCTATATTATTCCTGCAGAGTTCCTGCCGTTCCCCGAGAAAGGGAACTTCAAACATAAGCTACGTCGTACCTTAGTGTCCTTTAATTTGGTTGATTTATAAGAATGTTTCTTTCTCTTTCTCAGCCATCCCGTGGATGCCGAAAGAGATCCCTGATCTTGCGGACTGGACTCTGAGGCTGGCAGCTTCGTCGTCCTATGATGAACGCAAGTGGTGAGATCTGTCGAAAGGCATATGGGAAGCAAAGCACCACGGTATGAGCCATGTGATTTCCTTTTGAGGAATGTTTCCTTTTATGCGTATTAACTCAGCTACCGCAGGTGTTGGTGAATTCTAGGATATGAGACCATGACCCTTTGAGGATAGGGAAGGGTCGTCGACTTCGAAGCCGAGGGAGGATAATAAGAGGAAAAGGTCCTCGATGGATGAGCACATTCTCAATGAGGCGGGGCCTTTACAGAGACACAAATGAGATGTCGTCGCTGAGGAGGACTTCATATCCGTTGGCTATTCCGTGGATATCAGCTCTCCTCGGGAGGTTGGTTCTTCATCTGTGGCTCGAACCAAGGGCCCTCCCGATGTTTTCGATCCTACTGGTCCTGGGACCTTTAGCCTCGAGAGAGAGGTTCCACAAGAGGGAAAGAGAAAGAGTCTTTCTCCATCGTCTGCTTCCTCCCTCGAAGTTACTTCGAGGGACGCTCGGGGCCAAGGGCCTCCTAAATCAAGTGGGGTCTCGAGCGATCTTATCCCAATTGAGAGCAGTTCAACTGGGGTCGATGGGACCAGTCCAGTAGACGCACACTCGACTTTTGAGGAGGCTCAGCAGCTCTGCTCCGTGGTGAGTTTTGGCTGACTTTGTTGGCTATTCAGCTATGTATTTCCATCCTTTGAATTGAAGCTACTTTTCCATAGGCCTTTGACAAGCTCAAGTTCGAGTTGCTTCATTGTGAGACCAAGTTGCGGGAAGCTTTTGGCAAGGAAAAATCTCTCATGCTTCTTTGCAACAAGAAGACGAAAGAGTTGATACATCTTCGATCGGATATGCATCAAAGTCGAAACTACGAAGGAAATCTCGAGCATCAAGTAACCAATATCCTGAAGGAGTACACGCTTCCTTTCCCATTGTTGGGAACTAATGTTTCGGTGCTTCAGCTACAGAGAAAAACAGAAGTGCTGGAACGCCTTTGGGACGAAGTCGAGCAACTAAATTCTGAATGCAATGCGTTGAAGGCGCAGATAGGCGTTCATGCTGTGGCCCAAAGAAATGCCTTGGCCAAGGCCTCTTCCCTCGAGGTACAACTTCATAATGCTCGAGAAAGTAGATCGATTCAGACGAGCAGGATTTCCGAGCTCGAGACTGATCTTTTGAATATGAAGGCCGAGGTTGTGAACGCCCGGGCTGAAGCTGAAGAAGTTCGAGCGAAAGCCGATAAGAAGGTGGTCGTTTATTTGAAAGATGCTGTCGATGCTCGGGCCAAGTTGAGGGGAGCCTTTGACAGAGAGAGGAGGGGAAATGAGTATGCCCGATGCAGGTCTCGGAAGGAGACCCTCGAAGAGATTCATGTTAGGGGTTTTGACCTCTTGGAAAGAGATAAAGCAGGCCGAGGCGGATGAGATCGACGCCAAGTTTTTGCTTTCCTCTTGAGCCAATGCTGATGTTTGAAGGCCGTCGTGGGAGCTAGTCCGAGGGGCCATCGAAAGAGCTGGTCTCGAGAGTGGACTAGATTTTTCTTCCTTGTTCTTTGTATATAACTCCTGTGGGAGCGTTGTAAATGTATATTTGTAATACATGTATATAAAATTCTTTGATATTTCTATTTCGCTTGTCGATAATTAGCCCGATGAATTGGGTTTCAAATTGAAACCATCGGGGTTATAAATTGGCCCTGAGGCTTTTTTAGGTTGGCCCGTGGGCTCTTATGCCTTGGGTCGGTACGACCTTTGATGTAGTTGGCGACTTGGGCTCTTACGCATTTGGCCCTGAGGCGCTTTAGTTAACCGTTTAGGGCTCAGTCTCTGAGTCAAGGTTCGACTCGAGCTCATCGACCCTTAGTTTTTTAAATCAACCGTGAGGCTTTTTGGGTAGGTACGACCTTTAATGCAGCTGACGATTTGGGCTCTTACGCGTTAGGTCGGTACGACCTTTAGTGTAGCTGGCGACTTGGGCTCTTACGCATTAGGTCGGTACGACCTTTAGTGTAGCTGGCGACTTGGGCTCTACGAATTTAGGTCGGTACGACCTTTAACCGGTTCTTTTAGAAGTCTTTTGAGGTAATTGGAGGCCTGTGATTTTATGGCGACAGTGGGACGTCTCCGAGTGGTGTTAGTTTGGCCGGAGCCTTATGATGGTGGTCATCGTATTTGGTCGTAGCCTTTAGTCCCCGAGGGAGATAGCCTCAACGTCTATATCGAGGGTATGCCTTTTTAGGGGTCATACAAGTTCGATATATAGCCTTGACTTTGATATCGGGATTATGACTTTTTAAGGTCATACAAGTTAGTACATGCCTTGCTTGAGGTCTTATAGTTTTGATATTGCCTCATAGAGGGCTTATACTGGCGCCTCATGGAGGGCTTATGCGTTTGAAGTTGCCAGCCTTGAGGTCTTACGGCTATGAGTCGATTGTCGAGGAAAGTCCCTGAGTCAGAGTTGATATTGACTCATGGAGGGCTTATGTCATTGACGTTGCCTCATGGAGGGATTACATTGGTGATATTTCCTCATGGAGGGCTTATAGTGTTAATATTGCCTCGTAGAGAGCTTATGTCGTTGATATTGCCTCATGGAGGGCTTATAGTGTTTATATTGCCTCGTGGAGGGCTTATGAGCTCGAAGTTGCCAGATCTGAGCTCTTATGGCTTCAAGTTTTTGATGACTCGATGGGGTGGCTATCAGGGATAGTCCCTGAGTCGTTGAAATTTTTTGTCTTTGGAGCCGTAGTTTGTGAAAATAGCAAACTTCTTTAACGCGCAAAGTGTTTTGATGATAAAAGGTTCTCCTCCGATTACTTGGTACAAGTGTACATTCTTTCACCATGGAGGGTTCAATTATTCTATATGGACACGGTTCATTCGATCGTTTGGTCCTATACATTGTTCACCTGTCGAGACCCTATTTGGCTTATTTCAGTTTCTTTGAGGAGGTGATCTCCCGGCGGGGTGCCCCTCAATATTTGAGGTTGATTGAAGAGAAGCCTCTAATACTTCGTTGAGTTCTCCTTATGTAGCATATAGACGTTGCCTTGTTAAAAACCTTGTCGATAAAACCCATTTGGGATAAAATCCGACGTGAGGGAAAAAGAGCACAACTCATGCTTTAAAACCTAAGGCCTTCGAGCTGGAGGGTGCTTCGATTCATTTCAATCGAACACCTGCACATAGGTTAGTGTAAAATGAGAAGGAAAGAGGGAGAGGATTGTACCTTAGTTGTAGTGGCGTTCAAGCCTCGATATGCTTCGGTTATTCATTCCGATGACGCACCACGGTCCTTTATTCGTTCATCCAAGGATGTAATTTGCGATTGCTACTCGGTTGTTTGCTTGTTTTTTGGCTCCTTCGATGTAGAAGGTGTCGGTGCCACATCGTGTACTGCAAACATTTCTTTTGCTGCGTGCTGCTCTCCGTACATTATTTTTACTCCATCCTTCGTAGGAAACTTCATCATTTGATGAAGGGTTGACGGCACCGCCCTCAAACTGTGAATCCATGCCCTTCCAAGCAATGCATTGTATCTCATGTCACCTTCGATGACATGAAACTTGGTATCTTGACTTGTACCGGCTACGTTAACTGGGAGGATGATTTCCCCTTTCGTTGTCTCACTCCCCATGTTGAATCCGTTGAGGACTCAAGAGGCGGGCACGATTCGATCGGGCAATCCAAGTTGCTCTACCACCCTCGACCTAATGATGTTGGCCGAGCTACTAGGATCCACAAGCACACGTTTAATATGAAATTTATTCAAAAGAAAAGAAATTACCAGTGCGTCATTGTAAGGTTGAGACAAGGTCTCGATGTCCTCTTCGCTGAATGAAAGAGCGTCTTCAGGTATGTAGCTCTAATTTCACTTTTCTCTGGTGATGGATACTTTTGTCTGCTTGAAAATAGGTCCTTGAGGGACGTTGACTCCACCAATAATCATGTGGATGACGTGCCGTGGTTTTTCTTTCATTTTTCTTGTTCGCCTCTCTTTCCCGAAATTGGTTTTTAGCTCGGTCGCTGAGGAACTCTCGAAGGTGCCCTTTCCTAATCAGTCGGGCCACCTTTTCTTGAAGCTGTCTACAATCCTCGGTCCTATGACTGTGGGTACCGTGATATTCGCATATCAAGTTGGGGTTCCTCTGCAAAGGATCTGATGGCACGGATCTTGGTCACATGGTGTCCCTGATTTTACTTATGGCCTATACGATGTTTGAAACTTTGATTTTAAAGTTGTACTCAGATCGCCGGGGTGCCTCTACCGGCCCTGCGTGCCTGTCGAGCCCTGCTTTTTTCAAGATTCCCTGAGGATTCTTGCCTCGATCTATCCTTTGGTCACTTCGAGGTATGTTACGCCTCGGGATATTTCTCTGATTTTTTTATATACGGTTGATACCTTTCATTGCTTGGCCTTGGTTTTCTTTCTAGGAGCCTCGATTCCTTTGTTAAGAGCCTACTGGGATACACCGAGCCCGAGGGGGATTCCAATTGGTCATCCTCGACTCTGATCTTCGATTGATTCCTGTTGTGTACATCCTCCCAAACTATGGCGCGATACTCAATTAAGTTTTTCTTTAGCTGATTTGAAGCTATCGAGCTTCGTTCATTCAAGCCCTGAGCGAAGGCTTGTACTGCCCAATCGTCGGAGACCGGAGGTAATTCCATCCGTTCCAATTAGAAGCGGGATACGAACTCCCTTGACATCTCATTCTCTCTTTGTTTAATTCTGAAGATGTCAGACTTCCTCGTAGCAACTTTGATGACACTAGCATGTGCCTTCACAAAAGAGTCTACCATCATGGCAAACGAATCTATCGAGTTTCGGGGCAGGTTATGATACCACATCATGGCCCCTTTGGACAGTGTTTCTCTAAATTTTTCCAATAAGACGGATTCAATTTCGTCATCACCTAGGTCGTTTCCCCTCACAGCACAAGTGTAAGCAGTAATGTACTCATTGGAGTCCGAGGTCTCGTTGTACTTCGGGAGATCGGGTATTCTGAATTTCTTCGGGATAGGCTTCGGAGCTGCACTTGATGGAAATGACTTTTGCATGAAATTTTTTGAATCTACGCCCTTCAGAATTTGGGGTGCGCCTGTATCTGATCTACCCTCGAGTTATAGGTTTCCACCTTTTTGTCGTTAGCTTCTATCTTCTTTTTGCCTTATTTAATCCTCTTTGTGAGGTCCTCGAGCATCTTCATAATAGCGGGGTCGTCTGTTGACCCATTATCGCTCGACCTTTCTGGTGCTTGTTCAAGTGGAGGAGTCGCTTCTGGTTGTGTTGTGCTTGGAGTTCTCTGATGGCTTTGTAGCTGAGTAATATCCACCTGTTGTGCTTGCAACATCTCAAAAATGACGTGAAGGCTAGCCTCCCTTTCCTTTTGAGCAGAGGCTCTCTGTGCTTCATGGTGGTCTCCATCGCGCACACTCTCGTCTATATGAGAGCGTACATCGACATGTTGAGCGTTGCGTGAGCCTTCCTCGACGGGGATTTGCATTGGTGCCATATCAGGGTTTTGCTGTGGTACACCGGTGCCTGAAGCAGCTGCGCCTTTCTCTCCATGATCCTCAGGACCGTTGTTTTCATATGCATTTATTGAGTTAGACATTTTTTGACCTGAAATTGAAGATTCTTGGACAAGAAAAAGTGTAAAGAATAACTTGTGTTTTTAGAAAACAAACACTAAAATAATCACTATTATTTTTAGCCCCACGGTGGGCGCCAAACTGTTTACCTTGAAAATGGTTATTACAATTTGATTTCGTGGTTCTAAAAATATTTGATATATTTTAATACCAGTTGTTCAGGCGATAGTTGCTAAGTGAGAGATAAGAAAATGAGATAAGATCAAAGGGTAATGAGATTATGCAAACCGAGCAGGTGAGAGACGGGATCTCGAGCTTGGTCGAAATAGGGCCTCGAGGTCAAGCTCGAGGGTTTAATAGAGAGCGGTCGATGAGGATACAACAGTATTGAAGGCCTTGAAGATGGCCTCTTTGCAATCAATAATCAACAATAAATGAAGAACAATTTAATGAACACATTAAATGAAAGGTAATAAATCAATAGAGCAATTGTAGAGAATATTTGAGTTAGAGAGAATACAATGTTCTTGTTCTTGTATTGAATATCATGTGTATTATAAAATGACAAAGGTCCCCTTTATATAAGAAGGGGAAACCCAACTTAGTACATGTGCAATTAATACAAAGATATGTGGCTGGTACATCCATTTAATGCTACAGTATAGGCTTGTACTATTTTGCGTACTTGGTCAGCTTTAACCACGTGCCTTTTGGGAATTTTCCGCCTTTCCATGATGATCTTCAATTTTCACCGCCTCGATGTCGAGCGTGGAGAGTTCTCGACATCCCTCATCGATGTAAAAACTCGAACTGCTTCGAGCCTTCTGAAGACGGGCTATGAAGCGCCGTAATTATCGTAAAATCGGGCTCTCCAATTTTAGCCGTATACAATACCAACCTCAACTTTGAGGCAATACTCAATCAATACCAAATTTCATAAAACATGATAAAAGTTGCTAAACATAACGAATGGCTAGTCTAAGCATGAACAATATGATTAAAGAAAACAATAGTTACAAGAATAAGACTCACTCGCATGCTATGACTCGACAACAACGCATAGGTGCTTGTCACCTCATCTATACGTTGTACTAAACATCCAAACACGTAGCAAATATTCAAATAATACCTAATCCCTCAAGCCAACGTTAACCACGACACTTACCTCACTCCAACGGTCAAATTCAAAGCTCAACCACCGTTTTCCCTATAGATTCCACCTCCAAACCACTCATGTCTAGTCATAATTAACTTAATAACATCGAATATTGCTAAAAAATAGATTACCATGCATAAATTTAGGTTTCCCAAACTTTCCCCCAAAAAGTCAAAAATCGACCCTGGGCCCGTTTGGTCAAAACTCGAGGTTCGGATCAAAATTCATGCACCCATTCACCCCCGAGCCCGAATATTAAATTAGTTTCGGAATCCGACCCCAAATTGAGGCTAAATTCCTAATTTTCACCCCCCCCCCCCCCCCCCCCCCCCCC
>ML352105.1:18938-59041 GCA_005239505.1 Nicotiana paniculata
CCCCGCCCAATTCTTCCAAAATCCCTAATTTCTACCATGAAAGAACAAAGTTTAGGGCTAGAAATGTAATGGGTGATGATGGAAATAGAAGGAAATGAGTTAAAGGGAACAAAGCTATGAGTTAGTGTTGAGTATCCCCTTCAAAATCGCACCTAGGCCGAGCTCTAATGGAGTGTTCGTGAAAAATGGGTAAAATCCCATTTTAATTCTCTTTTTAAATGCTGGGCGACAGTGTTCATCACGATCGCGTTAACACTGTCACGTTCGCAAAGAGCTACGTCCAGGAGAATTACGCGATCGCGAGTCCCTCATCGCGTTCGTGAAGGCTACACCCCCTAGGCTTCACGTTCGTGAGCCCTTTCCCGCGTTAGCGATTAAGAGACGACTGACCCCTCCCTCAGGTCCCTAAAGCATCACGTTCGTGTTGGGCTGGTCGCATTCACGAAGGATAAAGCCCCCACACGTTCAGGAAGACGAAAAATCTCTCCCAACCTAGATCTCCTTCGTGATCGCGAGAGTGACTACGCGATCGCAAAGTACAATGCACTAGAGACCAGATACAACATCTCACACCAGATTTTCCTAAGTCCAAACATCCCGTAGCCTATCCGAAACTCACCCGATCCCTCAGGGATCCAAACTAAACGTGCACACAAGTATAAAAACATCATACAGACTTGCTCGTGCTATGAAATCGTCAAATAACACCTAGAACTATGAATTTAGCATCAAACCAAATGAGATTTTCAAGAAAACTTTAGAATTTCTATTTTCCCAACCGAGCATCTGAATCACGTCTAACTGACTCCTTTCTTACCAAACTTCATAGACAAGTCATAAATTTTACATTAAACATGTACCGGGCTCCGGAACCAAAATACAAGCCCGATATAAAAAATGCCAAACATTAATGGATTCTTAAAACCATTTAATTTTTAGTCTTTTAAAGCTTTCTTGAAAATTTCATTTGATTTGATGCTAAATTCTTAGTTCTAGGTGTTATTGTGGCAATTTGATTGTGCGAGAAAGTCCGTATGATGTTTTTAGACTTGTGTGCATGTTTGGTTTGGAGCTCCGAGGGCTCGGGTGAGTTTCGGATAGGCTACGGGATGTTTGGACTTAGGAAAATCTGGTGTCAGATTTTGTATCTGGTGTCTGGTGCGTTGTACTTCACGATTGCATAGTCACTCTCGCGATCGCGTAATCACTCTCGCGATCACATAGTCACTCTCGCGATCCCGAAGGAGATCTTGGCTGGGAGAAATTTTTCTTCTTCACGAACGCGAAGCCTGGGTCACAAACGCGGAGTGATGTGGGCTTTACCCTTCGCGAACGCGACCAGCCCAATGCGAACGTGATGCTTTAGGGACCTGGGGAAGGGGTTACTTGTCTCTCAATCGCGAATGCAGGAAATGATTCGCGAACGCGAAGGCCAGGGGGGTGTAGCCTTCAAGAACGCGATGAGGGACTCGCGATCACGTAAGTCTCATGGACGTAGCTCTTCGCGAATGCGACAGTGTTCAGGAGATCATGATGAACACTGTCACCCAACATTTAAAAACAGAATCAAAATGAGATTTTAGCCATTTTTCACAAACATTCCATTAGAGCTCGGCCTAGGTGCGATTTTAAAGAGGAAACTCAACACTAATTCATAGGTTTGTACCCTTTAACTTATTTCCTTTTATTTCCATCATCACCCATTAAAATTCTAGCCATAAACTTTGTTCTTTCATGGTAGAAATTAGGGATTTTGGAATAATTGTGGGGTTTTTTGCAAATTGGGGATTTAGACCTCAATTTAGGGTCGGGTTCCGAAACTAATTTAATATTCGGGCTTGGGGTGAATGGGTGAATGGGTTTTGGTCCGAACCTCGAGTTTTGACCAAGCAGGCCCGAGGTCAAATTTTGAATTTTTAGGGAAAAGTTTGGGAAACCTAAATTTATGCATCATAATCGATTTCTTTAGCAATATTTGATGTTATTAAGTTAACTATGATTAGATATGAGAGTTTTGGAGGTGGAATCTAGAGAAAACGCGGTGGTTGAGTTTTGAATTTGGTCATTGGAGTGAGGTAGATGTCGTGGTTAACCTTGGCTTGAGTGATTAGGTATTATTTGACTATTTGCTACGTGTTTGGATGTTGAGGACAACGCATAGGTGAGGTGATGAGAACCTATGCGTTATTGTCGAGTCATATCATGCGAGTGAGTCTTATTTATAACCGTTGTATTTTTTATCATATTGTTCATGCTTAGACTAGCCATTCGTTATGTTGAGCAAATTTTATCTTGTTTTATGGAATATGGTATTGATTGAGTATTGTCTCAAATTTTATGTTGGTATTGTGGAACTAAATGTTGAAGTAAGACTGGTTCATGATATTTCTATCTCTCTATTGTTATCATTCCTTGTTTTGGTGAGGGAGAGTGTAAAAGAATGAAGGGTGATTTCGTGCCATGTTATGAGAGAGTTAATGCACGAAGGGTGATGTCATGTCGTTCTATTATTTCATATGGTGAGATTGAGAGTAAAGCCACGAAAGGTGATGTCATGCAGTTGCTTTTACCACTTTTTACTTGTTCTATCTATTTAAGGCATATTGATTGATCAAGTCTTTATCACTGCTTTGATTCCTTATATTGTGATCCCCTAGCATGTCCCCCTCCCAATATTTCCTGTCTTATTTCTTTTATTAATATTATTGGTATATGTATGGTTATACTGAACAGGTTGTTTGTAGGTGTCTTGTCCTAGACTCATCACTACTTCGTCGAGGTTAGGCTCGACACTTACCAGTACAAGGGGTCGGTTGTACAGATACTGCACTCTGCACTTCTTGTGCAGATTTTGGTGTCGGCCTGAGTTGATCTCGAGACTAGCTGCTGACTTCATTACATAGGAGACCCAAGGTAGATCTGTCGTCGTCTGCAAACCTTGGAGTCCCTTTCTAGCTGTTTCAGTTTACTGTTTCTTTTAGTTCGCAAACTGTTGTACTTTATTTCAGCCAGTTACTTGCAGTTAAATCTTAGAAGTTCGTGAGTTGTGACTCCAGATTCTGGGTAGTTATGTATAAATATTTGGATTGTTATGAATTTGTGCTCTCTTATAAATCAGTTATGGTTTAATTTTGTTAATTGCTGCAAGGTTTAAGATTTTTCTTATTTAATCTCTAATGTTGGCTTGCCTAGCAAGTGAATGTTAGGCGCCATCACGGTCCAGACGATGGGAATTACAAGTCGTGACAAGTTGGTATTAGAACACTAGGCTGCCTAGGTCTCACAATTCACAGACAAGCTTGGTAGAGTCTGGGGGATCAGTATGGAGACGTCTGTATTTATCTCCTAGAGGCTATAAAGTTAGGAATAAATTTCACTTTTATTCAACTCTGTCGTGCAATTTTGTTTTCTCAAAACTGATTGAACTCTCCTACTCTTATTCTCTTTCAGATGGCGAGAACGCGTACCACTTCTATAGCTGAGCAGCAGCCAGAGCCTCCAACAGTAGCTCCTACGAGGGACAGAGGTCGAGGCCGAGGTAGGGGCAGGGCTCAGCCTAGAGCCCGAGCAGCATCCCCAGCCGTGGAGCCTCAGGTAGAGTTCTATGAGGAGGTTCCAGCTCAGACTATTCTTGTCAGACCAGCTCCGATCCCGGAGGAGTTTATTGCCACCCCCGTACTTCTGGATGCTTTGGTCCGATTGGTGGGCTTTATGGAGAGTGTGGCCTAGACTAACTCATTCCCCATGGCACCACCTGTATCTCAGGCGGGAGGAGGAGCTCAGACTCCTGCTACTCACACTCTGGAGCAGTTGGCTCCCCAATTTCAAACTTCAGCAACTCATGCAGTCGGAGTAGTTCAGTCGATTGCTGCGGCAAAACCCGGTGATGTGTTAGCTATGTCTTCTGAGGCTTTGTGGAGATTGGATAGGTTTACAAGCTCTTTCAAGTCCATTTCAGTGGTGCTACTTCATAGGATCCCCAGGAGTATCTCGATAGTTATTATGAGGTTCTTCGGAACATGGGTATATTGGAGACCAATGGGGTCGACTTTGCTGCTTTTCAGATGACTGGTTCCACCAAGAAATGGTGGAGGGATTATTTGTTGACCAGTCCAATTGGGTCGCCTGATCTTACTTAGGACCAGTTCTCTCATCTCTTCTAAGAGAAGTTTCTTCCTATTACCTTGAGAGAAGAGCGCCGCCGTCAGTTCGAGCGTCTCCAGTAGGGCAACATGACTGTTACTCAGTATGAGACCCATTTTGTGGATTTGGTCCGTCATGTTATTATTCTGCTTCCTACTGAGAGAGATAGGGTGAGGAGGTTTATAGAGGTACTTGCTCAGCCTATTAGATTGTAGATGACCTAGGAGACTGGGAGCGAGATTTCCTTTCAGGCGACTGCCAATATCACTGGGCGAGTCGAGATGGTTCTTGGACAGGGAGGTCAGGGGTCGGACAAGAGATCTCGTCACTCTGATAGGTTTAGTGGTGCCTCATCTGGAGGTGCGGGTACTTATGGTAGAGGGAATCCTCCTAGGCCATTTCATTCAGCACTCCAGGCATCCCACGGTGCCCAGGTGATCGTAGCCCTCATATGCCTTATTCTGATAAGCCAGCCTACAGTGCACCACCAGCTCCTACCAGTGCACCTCCGCTCTAGATTTTTTAGGGTGGTTATTCAGGTCGACAAGGTAAGTTTCACGACCAGCAGTCACAACATATGAGGTCTTGTTATACTTGTGGTGATCTGAGGCACATTTCTAGATTTTGCCCTCGTGCATCGAGCAGTTCGCAACATCAGAATTCTTGAGTCATGGTCCTGGAACCGGGTGTTGCACCTCCCTCTCATCCAGCTAGAGGTAGGGGTCAGGCCATTAGACGTGGAGGTCAGGCTGCTAGAGGTGGAGGCCAGCCAACCAGAGCCGTCCTACGGATATGGTTTAGAGTGGTGGGGCCCAACCCCGATGTTATGCTTTTCCTGCCAGACCTGAGGCCGACTCATCCAATGCTGTTATTATAGGTATTGTTTCAGTTTGCAGTAGAGATGCTTCAGTTCTATTTGATCCGGGGTATACTTACTCCTATGTGTCATCTTATTTTGCTTCATATTTGGTGGTGCCTCGTGATTCTTTGAGTTCCCCTATATATGTTTCCACACCTTCGGGGGATGCTATTGTTGTAGATTGTGTATATCGTTAGTGTGTGGTTATTATTGGGAGTCTTGAGACCAGTGTATATCTTCTACTTCTCTATATGGTTGATTTCAATGTTATATTGGGTATGGATTGTCTGTTACCTTATCACACTATTTTGGACTATCATGCCAAGACAGTGACCTTAGCCTTGCCGGGGTTGCCTCGATTAGAGTGGAGGGGGACTCCTGGCCGTTATACCAGCAGGGTTATTTTTTATATGAAGGCTTGGTGTACGGTCGAGAAGGGGTGTTTGGCCTATTTGGCTTATGTCCGTGATCTAGTGCGGAGGTTCCTTATATGGATTTTGTGCATGTTGTTCGTGAGTTTTCAAAGGTATTTCCTGCAGACCTGCCAGGGATGCCACCCAACAGGGATATTGATTTTTGTATTGATTTGGCTCCGGGCACTCAGCCCATTTCCATTCCGCCATACCGGATGCCCCCACCAGAGTTGAAAGAATTGAAGGAACAGTTGTAGGATTTGCTTGATAAGGGCTTTATTAGACCCAGTGTCTCGCCCTGGGGTGCACCAGTTTTGTTTGTGAAGAAGAATGATGGGTCTATGAGGATGTATGTAGATTATCGGCAGTTGAACAAAGTCACTATCAAGAAAAAGTATCCATTGCCGAGGATTGATGATTTATTTGATCAGCTTCAGGATGCCAAGGTAGTTTCGAAGATTGATTTGAGATCTGGCTACCATTAGTTGAGTATTAGGACATCTGATGTCCCTAAGACAGCTTTTCGGAGCGGTAGGGGCACTATGAGTTTCTGGTGATGTCCTTTGGGTTGACCAATACCATAACATTATGGATTTGATTAACCGAGTGTTCAAGCCTTATTTGGATTCCTTTGTGATATTGTTTATTGATGACATCTTGATATACTCCCGCAGTTGGGAGGAGCATGAGCAGCACCTTAGCATAGTGCTCCAGACTCTGAGGGACAACCAGTTGTATGCTAAATTTTTGATGTGCGAATTTTGGTTGGATTTAGTCGCTTTCTTGGGCCACATTGTATCAGCAAAGGGCATTCAGGTAGATCCTAAGAAGATTGAGGCAGTCAAGAACTTTCCTAGACCTACTTCAGCCACGGAGATCAAGAGTTTCTTTGGTTTGGCGGGTTATTACCATCGATTTGTATAGGGGTTTTCATCCATAGAAGCCTCGTTGACCAGGTTGACACAGAAGGGTGCCCCGTTCAGATGGTCGGAAGCGTGTGAGTTTGAGCATTCAGAAGCTCAAGACAGCTTTGACTACAACGTCGGTGTTGGTGTTACCCAAGTTCAGGATCTTACACGGTATATTGTGATGCCTCCCGTGTGTGGATCGGAGCAATATTGATGCAGGAGGGCAGGGTGATTGCGTATGCGTCTCGGAAGTTGAAGGTTCATGAGAAGAATTACCATGTCCATGATTTAGAGTTGGCATTCATTGTTCATGCGCTGAAGATTTGGAGGCACTACCTTTATGGCGTGCCGTGTGAGGTTTTAATGGATCATCGCAGCCTTCAGTATTTGTTCAAGAAAAAGGATCTCAATTTAAGGCAGAGGAGGTCGTTAGAGTTATTGAAACACTATGATATCACCATCTTGTACCATAACGGGAAGGCTAATATGGTGGCTGACGCATCAAGTAGGAAGGCAGCGAGTATGGGTAGCCTTGCGCTCATTCCAGTCGATGAGAGGCCGCTAGAATCAGATGTTCGGACTTTGGCCAACCAGTTTGTGAGGTTGGATATCTTAGAACCCATTCGTGTTCTATCTTGCACAGTCTCTCGATTTTCCTTGTTTGAGCGTATCATAAGTCGGCACTATGATGACCCTCATGTTGGTCCTTAGGGGCACAGTACGACACGGTTGTCGCAATAAGGTTACTATTGGAGATAACGGAGTTTTGAGGATGCAGGGTCACGTGTGTGTTCCTAATGTTGATGGGCTTCGTGATTTGATTCTTGAGGAGGCCCATAATTCTCGGTATTCTATTCACCTGGGCGTTGCCAAAATGTACCAGGACTTGCGGCAGCATTATTGGTGGAGGCGGATGAAGAAGGATATAGTTGCTTATGTAGCTCGGTGCCTGAATTGTCAGCAGGTGAAGTATGAGAATCACAGACCCGATGGTTTGCTTCAGCAGATAGAGATTCCTGAGTGGAAGTGGGAGCGTATCACTATGGACTTTGTTGTTGGACTCCCACGGACTCAGAGGAAGTTCGATGCCGTTTGGGTCATTGTGGATAGGCTGACTAAGTCAACACACTTCATTCATGTGGCAGTTACCTATTATTCGAAGCGGTTGGCAGAGATTTATATTTGTGAGATCGTCCGTCTTCACGGTGTGCCCGTGTCTTTCATTTCTGATCGAGGTATGTAGTTCACCTATCACTTCTGGAGGGCAGTATAGAGTGAGTTGGGTACGCGGGTTGAGTTGAGCACATCATTCCATCCTCATATGGACGGGCAGTCCAAGCGTACTATTTAGATCTTGGACGATATGTTCCGTGCTTGTGTTATAGACTTCGGAGGATTGTGGGATCAGTTCTTGCCCCTTGCAGAGTTCACCTACAACAACAACTACCAGTCGAGCATTCAGATGGATCCGTATGAGGCATGGTAGACGGTGTCGGTCGCCAGTTGGGTGGTTTGAGCCGGGGGAGGCTCGGTCGTTGGGTACAGATCTTCTGCAGGAGGCCTTGGACAAGGTAAAGATTATATAGGATCTACTTCGCTCAGCTCAGTCCAGGAAAGAGAGTTATGCCGACTGTAGAGTTCGTGATGTGGTATTCATGGTCGATGAGAGAGTGTTGTTGTGGGTGTCACCCATGGAGGGTTTCATGAGGTTTGGGAAGAAGGGGAAGTTGAGCCCTAGATATATCGGGCCTTTTGAGATTCTCTAGAGAGTGAGAGAGGTGTCTTATAGGCTTGCATTTCCTTCGGGGTTATCGACAGTTCATCCTCTATTCCATGTGTCCATGCTCCGGAAGTATCATGGTGACCCGTCCCACGTGTTATATTTCACCTCTGTCCAGTTGGACAAGGATTTGACTTATGAGGAGGAGTCGGTGGCTATTCTAGCCCGACATGTTCGTCGGTTGAGATCAAAGAGTTATCCTTCAGTTTGAGTGTAGTGGAGAGGTCAGCCAGCTGAGGCAGCTACTTGGGAGTCCGAGTCGGACATGCGGGGTAGATATCCCCACCTATTCGCAAGTTCAGGTAATTTTCTATGTCCGTTTGAGGACGAATAGTTATTTTAGAGGTGGAGAATGTAATGACCCAAAAGGTCATCTTATGTTTTAGAAATCGATTCTACACTCTTAAGCCTAAAATATCTCATTTTTACCCTCATCGATTTGCGTGTGCAGCCTGGGCATGTTTCCAAAAAGCCTTTATGTTGAAAGTTGATAAAATAAGAATGTTTGCCTTAAAAGTGGATTTTTGTCGACTTTCTGTCAACATTTTGAGTAAATAGACTCGGACCCATATTTTGACGGTCTCGGTGGATCCGTATTGAAATATGGGACCTGGGCATATGTCCGGAATCAAATTCCGAGGTCCCTAGCTCGAGATATGAATTTTTGCTGAAAATTAAATGGTTTTAAGAATCCATTAATGTTTGGAATTTTTTATACTGGGCCCGCATTTTGGTTCCGGAACTCGGTACAGGTTCAATATAATATTTATGACTTGTTTGTGAATCACGTCAACCGAGCGTCAGAATCACGTCAAACTGACTCTGCTTCTTACCAAAATTCACAAACAATTCATAAATATTATATTGAACATGTACTGGGCTCCAGAACCAAAATACGAGCCCGGTATAAAAAATTCCAAACATTAATGGATTCGTAAAACCATTTAATTTTCAAAAAAAATTCATATCTCGAGCTAGGCACCTCGGAATTTGATTCCGGGCATACACCCAGGTCCCATATTTCAATATGGACCCACCAGGACCATCAAAATATGAGCTCGGGTCCATTTACGCAAAACGTTGACCGAAGTCAACAAAAATTCACTTTTATGGCAAAAATTCTTATTTTATCAACTTTCAACATAAAAGCTTTATGGAAACACGCCTAGACTGTGCACGCAAATCGAGGAGGGTAAAATGAGATTTTTAAGGCTTAAGAGCGCATAATCGAGTTCTAAAACGTAAGATGACCTTTTGGATCATCACGAATGCGTGGAAGGAATTCAAAGAGTTACGCTTCAAGCTGAATCAATGCCGCACGACAAAAAAAAGAAAGATGGGAAGTGTATCCTAAATGTCCTGTAGCCTCTCGAAGATAGGTATGGACGTCATCATACCAATCCTCAAGACTCTACTAGACACTTTCTCATGTTGTAGAACCTATGTACCTAGAGTTATGATACCAAATTGTCACGACCCCAAATCTGCTAGTCGTGATGGAACCTAACCCATCCCGCTAGGTAAGCCAACTAATAACTGCTCTAAGGATAGAATTTACAAAACTGAAATGAAATAATGCATCGTCTATTTAAGAATACATAAACAGAGTTTTAGAATCTAAGGCTACCCCGAACAAAAGAGGCAGCTACCACAGGGACACAGGTACCTCTTCAAATTCAGCAACCATCGAACACAGAAACAATAGTAGCCAACATCTACACGCAATTTGCAGAAGTTTAGTATCAGTACAACCGACCTCATTTACTGAGTAAGTAACAAACCTAACCTTAGGTTGAAAGTAGTGACGAGCTGGAACATAGGTCGGGTCCAACACCAATAACCAACAATAGTTTGTAACAATGTAAAGTAATTAAATAAAGAAATTTCTCAGAGATAAAATGCTCAGCCTTTTCATAGCTTCCCAAAATAGTTCTGCTTTTCAAATATAACAGTGAATAAACCAAGTGTTTTATCAAAACTTTTGCCAAAAATATGAGTAAGTTGAAAACTATATTCTTCCTTACTGTAATTTTTCCCAAAAACTATTCATCAGGTAAATGTTTCATTTTCAGATAGCATGAGGAAATTACATCTCCATTCCTATATTCAATATGTATGAGAAGTCATGAATGACGTGATACCGTACAACATGAGGAAAAATGCATCTCTATGCCTGTATGTCAAGTGTGCATATCAAATGCGATGCAACTCAGTGATAAACTCATATGCATACTCTCAGAGTATCAATTCACTCAGTCCTCCCAATCACTCGGCACTCGCACTCAGTAGGTACATGCGCTCACTGGGGTGTGTACCGACTCCGGTGGGGCTCCTTTAGCCCAAGCGCTATAACAATCCAATCGTGGCATAAATCAGCAAAACAGACTGCGGAATGCAACCCGATCCCATAAACATCCTCACCATCAGGCCCTCGGCCTCACTCAGTCATCAATCTCTCCAGTCTCTCGGGATCTCAATGTCATGAAACTAGCCCGACAACAATGAAATGATGTATCAATAAATAACAACTGAGGCTGAGATATGATATGAATGCATGGATATGACTGAGTACGAACATATCAGTAAAATCAGTGAAATGACAGGAAGAAATGACCACTATGGGTCCCAAGAGTATCGGCATAACGCCTAACATGATATCTAGCATGATTGACAGCTTAATTATTTATCACATGGTGACAACACAAATAAAAACAAGATATGGCAACTATATAGTCCCATGGAAACAACAGAGTCACAATTCATAGGGTGTACGCCCACACGCCCGTCACCTCAATATCAATCACATAACACGTAATTCGGGGTTTCATACCCTCAGCACTAAGTTTAGAAGAGTTACTTACCTCGAATAAGCCAATTCCAATACCGAGCAAGCGAAGTGATGCTCCAAGAATTCCATCACGCGCGTAGCGACCTCCGAACGGCTCAAAACTAGCCAAAAGAAACTCAAATACAAAAAATAAATCCCAAAGAAACAAATTCCAAATGATAAAGATGGAATCCTTAATCAAAACCCAAAATCGGAAAAAAATCACACCCCGAACCACACCTCGGAACCCGACAACCCATTCAATTAAGAGTCCAACCATATTAGTTTCACTCAATTCCGACTCCAATTCGATGTTCAAAACTCAAAAAATTCATATTATGAAACTTTAGGCCAAAACCCCCAATGTCTTCTTTAAGATTCAATAACTAATTGCCAAAAATGAAGATAGATTCATGAAATGTAATCAAAACTGAGTAGATAACACTTACCCCAATCCCACTGATGAAATTTTCTCCAAAAATTGCCTGGGACCCGAGTCCCACATCTCAAAATATGAAGACATACCAAAATCCTCGATTTTATATCCTCTGCCCAGTGCTTCCGCACCTACGACCTCTTCTTCTCTTCTGTGTCCACCGCACCTGCACAAACCAACTGCAATGCGGTCACACCAGAACCAGCAACAACCAGCCTTAGCCAAAATCTACAAAATGCTCCAAACCTCGCCCGAGCCCCTCGGGACCCCATCCAAACATGCCAAAAAGTCAAATAACATAACACAAACCTAATCGAGGCTTCAAAACACACATAAAAACATCAAAATGATGAATCACACCTCAAATCGAAATCTATGATTTGCACATACCCTCAGCTTCCGAAACTCGCGCCGAAACATATCAAATCATCCCTGAATGAACCCAAAATTTGCACACAATTCCCAAATGACATGACGAAGCTATTCCTATTCCCGGAACTACAATACGAATCTAATATCCTCAAAGTCAACTTCAGGTCAAACTTATGAACTTTCAAACCTTCAAATTTCCAATTTTACCAACTTGTGCCGAAACCTTCTAGAAACATCCAAATGCAAATCTCGGCATATGCCCAAGTCCAAAATCACGATCCGGGCCTAACGGAACCATCAAAACTCCAGTCTGGGGTCAAATTCTCGAAAAGTCAAACTTGGTCAACTCTTTTAAGTTAAAGTTTCAACAATGAACTCATTATTCCAAACCGATTTTGAATAACTTGAAACCCAAAACCAAAGATTCGAGTAAGTCATAATACATCATACAGAGATACTCACGCCCGCAAACTACCGAGCGAAGTGAAAATGCTCAAAACGACCGATCAGATCGTTACAAACCATCACTAAGAAAACCAGAACCATAAAAAATAGCATTCTTATATAAATTGAAATATCCATTTCCAAACTTTAAATCAAATCCAAAAACATCAAGTCTTGAAAGAGAAACCAAATTCCTAGAAACTGAAGGTACATAAAGAGTTTGTAATAGATCAAGGTGACGTCCAGTCTCCATGATCAAACGATAAGTCCATATGCCTTTAGTTAGAGCCTTCATACGATTTCCCATGAACAAGAAATCATTATTTGGATGTGTAGTTTGGATCGTAAGGAATCCCTGCAATGTAGTAGATACATGATCAATTGCACCAGAATCAAGCCACCAAGTATTATTAGTAACTTCTATTAAATTTGATTCGAAACATGCAAAAGCACTAATTGTACCTTTCTTTTCAAACCAAGCTTTACATGTCAAGCAATCTTTCTGATAGTTTCCTTCCTTATTACAGAAATGACAGGTATCTGCTTTATTTTCCTTGTTAGCATCCCATGGAGCTTTAGCAGGTGCTTTCTTCTTCTTGAACTTGTTGTCCTTCTCTCTAAGTCCTTTACTAGCTCCTTGACTCATGGGGTTAATTGAATGATTCCATTATTTCTTAAGTCTTGACTCTTCCTAAGTAAACATACAGGACAATTCACTAACATTCCACTTATCCTTAATGGTGTTATAGTTAATTTGAAAATGTCCATACTCAGGAGGCAACGAGTTCAGAATAAACTGAACCAAGAAGGAGTCACCCACTTTCATCCCCAAGGTCTGAAGTCTTGCTGCAATGTTAGTCATCTCGATGATATGGATTTTCATACTACGCGACACATCAAACTTCATGGTCGTGAGTTCATCCATTAGCATACCAGCGAGAGACTTATCTACAGAACGAAAACGTTCTTCTACAAACTTCAGGTATCCTCTTGCACTTTCTGTTTGCGGAATAGTACTCTTAATGTTGTTGGTAATACTCATTCGCATAAACATAAGGCTCAGCCTGTTAGAGCGTTACCATGCTTTATGGAAAGACTTCTCATCTGCACTGCTCGTATCAGTAATAGCTGCGGGCTTATCATTCAGCAGATCCAAGTCAAGATCCATCACACCTAAGTGGAACTGGACTTGTTCATGTCATTCAGAGAAGTTCAATCCGTTGAACATACTAACAGACGAAGCATGCAAATAAAGAGGAATAGTTTCAAAATAGATAATACATGATCACAAATCAATATGGATTCAGTAAAAACAATTAAAGCATGTCGCAATTCTCCTTTGGATAAATACTACGATACACTTTCATAATTTAAATGACATTATCTTTAATAGGTAATTAAATATTTTTAGCCAAATATATATATGACATCTTTGGACTGACAATATATATTTGATTAAAGAATATTGATTTACACCATCATATTCACTATTCATAGAATAATTAATCCACTTTTGGGTAAATCCTTAAGTTCTAGCAATAATGAAAATCAATTTATCCATTTATTTTCAATCATAGGCATTTTATTAATTTCATGGATAAGCTATAATTTATGTATGCAAACTTTTGATGAACATACTAGTTTGACCACTTTGGTGACTAACTGTCACGTCCCAAACCTGGGGAGGCGTGGCTGGCACTCGGTGTCATACTGGCCCGAGCGAACCATCTTGTAGCTCATTCTTTCTGTGACCATCGTGGGCCAACATGGCAACAACTCGTAGTGCATAACAGTAAGTGGGCAAACACTGTATCAATAAACTATCGTTCTTAAAACATGAATACATATGGGCCGTCAAGACCTCTGACGTACTGCACAAAATGAACCTATATGCAAAGCCTCTAAGATTATTTAACATCAAATGGGAAGGGTACCGGCCTACCCATAAGTCTTTTAGAAAAACTCTGGCACGATGACTAATAGACTCGGTTGCACTCCGAATGAGGTGGAGTCTTACCGATCCTTTGCTGAATGCCAATCTCATCTACTATGAGGCTCGTCCAACTGATTATCTATACCTACAGGCATGAATGCAGCGTCCCCAACAAAAGGACATCAGTACGAATAATGTACTGAGTATGCAAGGCAATATACTGAAATCTGAATTGAACTGATAATTTAACAACTGAAAACAACTGGAATTCAAAGATAATCTGAAGATATGCTTACCTGCTGATACTGACTCAACTCTCTCAATATAATAAGTAAAATAGTTGTCCGGCCTTATAAGGCTCGGTATATATATAACTGCTCTGTCTTAGTAGGCTCGCTCATGGACGCTCGAACATACTAGGATCTGTATCTCGACCAACTGGGCTCGCTCATAGGCGCTCGGCCACAGTAGGCTAGGTATATAACTTACCATCTGATCAGAGGCTACCCAATATTGTCCTGCCCATCGATTATAGCTCGATGGTAATGAAAATACTGTAATACTATATATATAGACTCTCTGCTCTCTGACTGGAAAAAAGAAATACTCAATTGAATATGAAGTCCCGATAAGGAGAATATAGTGACTTACAAGACTAGAAAAATATACGTAAATTTCGAAATATGAATTTCTCTTTATGCCTCATTATCAAACTCGTGTAATAACAAAACTATGCAAAAATGAAGGAAGGTCTTAGCCTTAACATACCTGAGTAGGGAAAAATTCGTATGATATTCTTGAGACAAAATCTACACGGGCAAGTAGCGATCAGTTGGTCTTGTACATAAGTCATATTCAACATTGCGGACCTACTCCAACTTCCAGAATCGAGATCCGACCCCGATATCAAAATTTCCACTACCAGTCCAAATCTCCAAAAATTCAACTTTCGATTTCAAGCCTAAGTAAGCTACGGACCTTCAAAACACAATCCGAACATGCTCCTAAGCACTAAATCACCCAACATGCTCATTTTGATTTTAATAGTCTCTCAAATACGTTAATCATCTATCACACACACTTTACTCCACTTAACCATTAGAACATAGAAATGACACAGATCTTAGGGAAAACCTCATGAACATGTTCAAAGCTTAACCAATCAATTTCTGGATCTTCTTTTGACTCTTCTTTTTACATAGAAATTTCTTTCACAAGTGACTTGCACACATTGAAAACACGTATAACCCAAATAAATATTAGCCATCAATTTCACCTTTAAGATAATAGGAAGAAGGTTGTAATGCCATGACTAAGAAGCTCACAGTTAAACACAAAGTCTGATTCATGAGTTAACTTATTTTAAGCACAGTACGACCCCTTTTAGTAACCCAAGAATTTCACAATCTGTCTTTTTTAGAAATGAACCTCTCATTGCCACTTAACCTAATAAGTTAAGATTCACTTAATGAATATAACATGTTGCTATCATGTTGGGGAAGGATAGGGAAAGTTTAATTTTTATCCACTTATTAGGTAATTAGGTAATGTCCCGTTACTCGGTAATTAACCAATTACCCGCATAATTAAGAATTGTTTAAATTACTTAAAATTTTACTTATTTTTAATACACTTTATACATCATACTATCGTGGTCATATGGTACCACATAAAATAAATACATACACTATTATTTTTATTAAAACATCCATGTAAAAATACATATATTTTCTCAACTTATAATTTTCTTAATCTCATATAAAGAGTAAAATTCTCGTACGCTTAATTCTTAAAATGGTAAAAAAAGATAACCTTCTTTTCTTGTGAGAAAATAATTTCTATCTTTACAATAAAGAAAATCTCATAAACATTCTTATACTATGTGTATAATTTATCAAATCCGAAAATAGTAATAATGGTAACTATCCAAAATTATACTCATAAAACGTTTACTAAAATACTTTACTTAAAAGAAAATATCACACTAACATAATATCTAACGATATCAATATTGTAAACTTACAGGGTCTCATAATAATAATGTCTTAAACCCTCTATAACCTCCTAATAGACCTAATCCATTCGTACTCATGTGAATTTACTAAGGCACATCCTAATGCTAAGGTACGTGATGTAACACTAACAAACTATATAAACATAAATGCACACATAAAATCAAGATCAGAAAATTTTATGCATGTGAATATTTTAAACAATCTAATTTGATTACTTTGATGACTAATAAATTATATAAACATTAATCACATACGTAAAATAAATAATAAATGACTTTATCAACTAATAGTTCAAAACAAATTATTTTAGGACTCAATAATGGATACAATCAGCTTTACGGCTTATGCGGAAGAACAGTGAGTTAAGACCTATAAGTATCAAATAAACGATATCCTTAAAGGAATTAGTCATCCCTGTTGACCTCAAATTGGACTTCATAATTAATACATAAATTTCAGGTAAAATAAAGAAGTTAAATGTAATAGGAAGGATTGTGTGGGCTTAAGCCAACATAATGCAGTAGGGAATCTATAAACAACTTTCACGTTTTTATCATATTTTGCATAATTGCCTCTAAAAATTATTAAACACTCAAATCTGTTCAACTATATTGAAAATATTCTCAAAAGGCACTTTGGGAATTGAAGCAGTAATAATGTTTCAACGTTTTCGACGAACAGAATGCCAACAAGGTTGACAAAATATTTAAAGACATGATTTCGTAATAGTCGAATACGCACACAATTTTAAACAGCAACTAATTCATAAATATTGTTCTTTTCAACGAAGGTTATCAGTTAAGTAATCCAGACTCATAATACCATATGTAAGCATAAACTTTAATTTATACCAAAATTTTAAAAATAATAATCTTATACAAAAATTATTATAGAAAACATACCTAAAGCGAAAGTGTTAATTGTAATTGGTTTCTCGCCCTTGTCTTAGCTTTCGTTATCGCAGACTTTAGTGATGGAAGAGAAAAATAAAAATACCGTAACCTAATGGGAAGATGACCAATTTATAAAAGCTCTTATTTAATCCGGTACGTCTATCAATAACTGATAGGACGAATGAGATTTGTCATTCATTAAATATTAATTATGAGCTTTAATATATTGGGTCATACGCATAATAGGAAAAATCTAACACGAACCTCCAATCTATCAATGAGTGGTGAGGTAATTTACTTGTAAAATTCTAAAAAATTATATCCACTAATTAGCATAGTCTATTTTATTGTGGAAAGTACTTTTACATTGATAATTATTTCACATCCAATTTAACATGTTATAAATATGATTTAAGTAATGTATAAATATTACATTGCTAGCTAGATAAGTTCTGTGAAAATTATCTTTGGATAAACATCATAAAGTATTGAGAATGTTTGACTCGTAAAAATAAAAAATATTTGAATAAAAGTTCTGAAGTCCAAAGGACATAAAAAGGAAACTGATGTAGATAAGAATTTGTTTTTGGTCAACTCGTCGTCTATTTTCCAAAATCATATGGGCAATTATCATGCTTTCTTATTTAATTTTCCAGAAATAGATACCGGTCCCTTGAATTTTATGCGGTATGAATTCGAATTAGTCGACACTATACCGGAAAATATGTGGGAGCTTTGGAGTAACGATAAAGTTTTCTTTCTTGTGACCTATACAAGTTCGAGCAGTGAAAGTAGCCACTAATACTTGCATTAAGATAGACTATCTATATCACACCCCTAAAGGTGTCACGATCCGGAATTCCCATCGTCGAGACCGTGATGGCGCTTAACGTTCCACTTGCTAGGCATTCCAATGTTAGAGTATTGTTAAACTAAACCTTATTCAATTCAGTCAACAACAACAATAAACTAAGATGAATTACAGCGAATACGAAATAATATAAAGACTTCAACATTTACAACCACCCGGATCTGGAGTCACAATTCACGAGCTACTAAGATTACTACAAACAGAGCCTGAAGAAGGGAAAATACACTGTTTTGAAGTAGAAAAACAGTAAATGATAAAACTACGAAGAGACTCTAGAGTCTGCGGATGCCACCAGATCTACCTTGGGTCTCCTGACAGCAAATTCGACAGCTAATATCTCAATCAGCTAGAGTTGGTACCAAAAGCGGCACATAAAGTGCAGAGTACAGTATCAGTACAATGGACCCCGTGTACTGGTAAGTGTCGAGCCTAACCTCGATGAAGTAGTGACGAGGCTAAGACAAGACACCTACAATCAAACATATATAATTTAACAGTGTGTATACAAGTAACAACAATGAAGAACTAGATAGGTAATACCGGGAGGGGGAAACATGCTGAGGGGAATACGAGATAAAGAACTACAGCAGAATGATAACTTGAACATCTAATATACTATGACCCGATAAGAACCAGTGAACACAGTAAAGGATAAAATGCATGGCATCACCTTCGTGCTTTTACTCTGATCCTCACCATGAAATTAATAGAAATGGCACGACATCACCCTTCGTGAATTAACTCTGATAACATGGCACGACATCATCATTCGTGCATTACAATCACAATATGGCACGACATCACCCTTTGTGCATTAACACTCTCAACCTCGCCATAAAGTCAATAGAATAGGCACGTCATCACGCTTCGTGCATTAACATTCTCCCTTAGCATAATGCAATGAACAAATAACAACAGGGAGATAAAATAACAAGTACAAGCCTTACTTCCACATTTGGTTCCATAATGTCAACCTCAATTTCAGAATCAATACTCAATTATCACCAAAAGATTTGTAACCATGATAAAAAGTGATCGATTTAACAATACTAGTCTAAACATGGATAGCATGAACAAAAGAAGCTATATTTGCAAGAAACCACACCCACCCACATGCTTTAATCCAACTACAATGCATAAGTACTCGTCACCTCACATATACGTTGTTCCCAACAATTAAACAAGTAGCAAATAGGCAAACAATTCCTAGTCCCTCAATCAAGGTTAACCACAGCACTTACCTCGCTCTCACGAGCAAACTCAAAGCTCAACCACGAATTTTCCTTTCACACAAGCCTCTGAACGAATAGAATCTAGCAGTTACCAACCAAATAATTCAATTTAAGCCTTAGGAACTACCCACGATTGTAAAGAATTCGATTTAGGCCTTTTTTTTTAAAAAAAGTCAACACCCGGGCTCGCTTGGTCCAAACCCAAAATTCGGGCCAAACCCGACTACACATTCACCCCTAAGCCCGGTTAAGTGATTTATTTTGGAATCCAGCCTCAATTTGAGGTCTAAATCCCCCAATTACCGCATCCCTAATTTCCACCCAAACCTCCTCCCCTCCCCTCCACCCCCCAATTCCACCATGAAAATCTTAGATTTTAGGTTGAAATCTTAGGAAAAGTAGTGAAAGACTGAAAGGAAATAGGTTATAATAACTTACCAACGATTTGGGGACGAAGAAGTCTTGGAAAAATCGCCTCTAAGGTTTTAGGTTTTGAAAATTTGAGAAATGAACCAAAAATCTCATACAAAGTCATTATGATCAGTTGCAGGTGTCTCATTTGCGACATGGGGTTCTCAAATGTGAGACCCACAAATGCGATGAACCTATCGCAAATGAAGGTTCCCACATTCCTGCTATCATCACAAATGCGAGCCTGACCACAAATGCGATGAACCTATCATATTTGCGATCATTGCCTTCCCCCGTCCCACTTCGCAAATGCGAAGGATTGTTCACAAATGCCAAATTCATGAGGCACATCCATTCTCCGCAAATGCGAGAAATAGCTTGCAAATGCGGAACCTTCAGAGGTTGCAAATGCGATGCCTGATCTCGCATTTGCGAGATCAGAGGCCTACACCAGAAAATGAAACACCAGCAATGTTGTAAGTCCAATTTTCACTTTGCTGTCTATCTGAAACTCACCCGAGCCCTCGGAGCTCCAAACCAAATATGCACACAAGTCTAAAAATATCATGCGAACTTGCTCGCGCGATCAAATCACCAAAATAATACCTAAAACTACGAATTGAACACCAAATCAAATAAATTTTCAAGAAAACTTTGAAACTTCTATTTTCACAACCGGACGTCCGAATCACGTCAGACCAACTCTGTTTTTCATCAAATTTTACAAAAAAGTCATAATTATGGTATTGGACCTATACCGGGTTTCGGAACCAAAATATGGATCCATTATCCAAAAGATCAAACTTTGATCAAACATTTCAAATTCATTAAGCCTTTAACTTTCAAATTTTAACAAAGTCTGATATCTCAAGCAAGGGACTTCTGAATTCGATTCTGGGCATACACCCAAGTACTAAATAATAATACGGATCCACTAGGACTGTCAAAACAAGAACATGGTCCGTTCACCTAAAATGTTGACCGGAGTCAACTCAAATGAAGTTTTTAGGAAAAAATTATTAATTTTCTTAGTTTTTTAACCTAAACTTTTTCCTGAAAGACGCCCAGACTATGCACGCAAAACCGAGAAAGGCTTAAAACATAATTTTTAAGGCTTCGGATCACAGAATTAGGTTTCAAAACATGTGACACTTCCCCGGATCTTAAGTAAATGCAAGATACTTCGTACACCGGGCTGTTTTTTTATACCGAAAAATGAGTAAGGTCATGGAAGAGGAACATTCAAGGAAAAGTGACTTAGTTGGTCCCTAAAAACATTTGAAACTCCAAGGGAACAAAAAAAATGGTGACGTTAAATCAAAGGTAATGATTTCAAGACTTGCTTTGTTTCTTCTACCTCTTTATAGACTATATCTACATCCTCCAAGCAACAACTCTTCTTCTTCTTCTATGTTATGCCCCACTTCAATCTATATGATATATATAGGTAAATGATGTCAACACTTGCTTTGTTTTTTTGTCCTCTACATAGACCATAGCTACATCCTACAAGCAACAACTCTTCTTCTTCTATGTTATGCCCCAGTTCAATCTATACATACATATATATAGATCGAGACTGGGATGTTGCATCGAAGAGTTGAGACATTGAGTCCGAGATCGAAGTCTCTTTCTAGATCGAAGTCGGTATCAATCGAAGCTAGAAGAGATAGACTTCGAGTAATATCGGATAGCTTAGTAACAAATAGAGCGAGATATCCGTGATTGGTCGGTAGAATCTTGGCGTGAATCTCGAAACGAATCAAATCAATAGCGGTTAATCAGCTGTTTATGCGATTTACTTCTGTAATTAGAAGTGTACCATAATTAGGATTTCTCTACTATATAAAGAGGAATTTCAGTCATTTGTAATGATCATTGTTCACTAATAAAAAGCTATACAATCATTTATTTCTTGCTTATTGTTCTGGTTACTGTTTATTAGAATTATTTTATCTTAATCGTTCTTGTACTACTATCACCTCGAGAATACATCATTTGAGGTTGAGGCTCAGCTTGCATACTAGTTTGATTTATTTTACAGTTTAATTCAGTCATCTACTTTTTCATTTATTACCGTGGGGCTAAGGATAATAGTGATTATTCAATACTGATTCTGATAACACACACTACTTTACGCTTATTCTTGTTAAGTATTTTTGCTTTCAGGTTAAAAACATGTCAAAATCACAAACGCATCCAAACATGTCAATATAATATTATATATATATATATATATATATATATATATGTATATATAGATATACATATATTATATTATTTGATCGAGACTGAGACGTTGCATCGAAGAGCTGAGACATTGAGTCCGAGATCGAAGTCTCTTTCTAGATCGAGGTCGGTATCAATCGAAGCCAGAAGAGATAGACTTCGAGTAATATCGGATAGCTTAGTAACGGATAGAGCGAGATATCCGTGATTGGTCGGTAGAATCGTGGCATGAATCTCGAAACGGATCAAATCAATAGCGGTTAATCAGCTGTTTATGCGATTTCCTTCTATAATTAGACGTGTACCATAATTATGATTCCTCTACTATATAAAGAGGAATTTCAGTCATTTGTAATGATAATTGTTCACTAAGAAAAAGCTATACAATCATTTATTTCTTGCTTATTGTTTTGGTTACTGTTTATCATAATTATTTTATCTTAATCGTTCTTGTACTACTATCACCTCGAGAATACATCATTTCAAGGTTGGTTGCATACTGGTTTGATTTATTTTACAGTTTAATTCAGTCATCTACTTTCTCATTTATTACCGTGGGGCTAAGGATAATAATGATTATTCAATACTGATTCTGATAACACACACTACTTTACGCTTGTTCTTGTTAAGTATTTTTTTCTTTCAGGTTAAAAACATGTCAAAATCACAAACGAATGCAAACATGTCAAATATATATATATATATATATATATATATATATATATATATATATATATATATTATATTATATTATTTTATCGAGACTAGGACGTTGCATCAAAGAGCCGAGACGTTGAGTCCGAGATCGAAGTCTCTTTCTAGATTGAGGTCGGTATCAATCGAAGCCAGAAGAGATAGACTTCGAGTAATATCGGATAACTTAGTAACAGATAGAGCGAGATATCTGTGATTGGTCGGTAGAATCATGGCGTGATTCTCGAAACGGATCAAATCAATAGCGGTTAATCAACTGTTTATGCGATTTCCTTCTGTAATTAGAAGTGTACCATAATTAGGATTCCTCTACTATATAAAGAGGAATTTCAGTCATTTGTAATGATCACTGTTCACTAAGAAAAAGCTATACAATTATTTATTTCTTGCTTATTGTTCTGCTTACTGTTTATCAGAATTATTTTATCTTAATCGTTCTTGTACTACTATCACCTCGAGAATACATCATTTCGAGGTTGAGGCTCAGCTTGCATACTGGTTTGATTTATTTTACAGTTTAATTCAGTCATCTACTTTTTCATTTATTACCGTGGGGCTAAGGATAATAGTGATTATTCAATACTGATTCTGATAACACACACTACTTTATGCTTGTTCTTGTTAAGTATTTTTGCTTTCAGGTTAAAAACATGTCAAAATCACAAACACATCCACACATGGCGACAATGGCCTCGTATTTCATGGGAAAAACGATAATGTAATTTCTCCAGGGGTCGAGGCGCCACAAGCTGATCTCGGGGGAGCACCAGTTGCCAACCCAGTTGACGTCAGTTCACATATTTCTTTGAATGCGAATCTAGGCGCGGACCCCAAAGGGAGTGTACGCCGAAAAGGCTGATCCGGTGGTCAAGGTACACAGGGCGGAGGAGATGGAGGAGTCAGTCTCCAAGTGATACTCGAGATGTTACAAGCCCAACAAGCCACTATTGCACAACTACAAAATCAACATCGAACTCTGAGTAGGGTCGAACTGGAAGCCGCTCGCAGGACGGAGCGAGTACCAGAAAGGTCGGATAATAATGAATCGAGGACTGACCTCGCACTAATAAAGATGCTCAAGGAGCTTACCAAATGAATCGAATTGGGAGAGAAGATGATTGAGGAAATTGATAAGAAAGTGGAAACGTAAAACTCCTTGGTCGATCAGATACCGTGGGAACCTCCAATTTTGAAAGGAATGGATTCAAAGAAATTTTTATAGAAGTCATTTCCTCAAAGTGCGGCTCCGAAGACTATTCCTAATAAATTTCGTATGCCAGATATCCCTAAGTATAATGGGACCACTGATCCGAACGAGAATGTCACCTCCTACACATCCGCTATCAAAGGTAACGATTTGGAAGATGAGTTGGTACCATAATCTACCATCAATTTGCATTGACTCATTTTCCAAGCTTGCGGATTCTTTTGTAAAGGCACATGCCGGGGCCATTAATGTTGCAACGAGGAAATCAGACCTTTTCAAAGTAAAACAGAAGGATAATGAAATACTTAGGGAGTCTGTGTCTCGATTTCAAATGGAACGCATGGAGTTTCCACCAGTCACAGATGATTGGGCTGTTCAAGACTTCACTCAAGGGTTGAATGAACGAAGTTCGATAGCATCACGTCAACTAAAGAAAAATTTGATTGAATATCCGAAGGTGACCTGGGCCGATGTACATAATCGGTATCAATCGAAAATCAGAGTCGAGGATGACCAATTAGGAACTCCTTCCGGTTCCGTATATTCGAACAGGTCTGCAACCAGAAATGATAAATATCGATAAGGAACCTTGGTCAAAAAAAGACTGATATCAACCATACATCGCAGTCACAGGAACAGAGGCCCTGGACCCGATTACACCTTAAATGATCGAAGAAGTGATCGAAGACAGAGTTCTCGGGGACTTTTGAGAAAAAGTAGTTTTTATAAGCACGCCGATCCCACAGAGGCACCTCAATTGTCGGAGTATAAATTTAATATCAATGCATCAGGTATTGTATCGGCAATTGGAAAAATAAAGATACTAGATGGTACAGGCCCATACAGACTGATCCTTTCCAAAGAAACCCCAATCTGATATGTAAGTATCATGACACACATGGCCACAGAACGGAGGATTGCATGCAACTAAGAGAGGGGGTAGACCGTCAATTCAAAGAGGTCACCTTCGAGAGTTCTTAACTGATCGAGCCAAGAATCATTTTAGAGAAAGGGATTCCAACAGGAAAAATAAACAGGAAGATCCACAACATGTGATCCATATGATCATCGGCAGGGTCGATATTCCACAAGGGCCCGAGTTCAAACGCACTAAGGTATCAATTACTAGGGAAAAACGCACCTGATATTATGTTCCAGAAGGCACCGTATCATTCAACGATGAGGAAGCAGAAGGAATTTCTCAACCTCACAATGATGCTCTGGCAATTTCTATCTTTATGAATAAAGTTCAAGTTAAACGTGTTTTAGTGGATCCAGGTAGCTCGAAAAATATCATCCGATCGAGGGTCGTGGAGCAGCTCGGTCTACAAGACCAAATCGTGCTCGCAGCTCTGGTCTTGAACGATTTCAACATGGCCAGCGAAACAACTAAATAAGAGATCATTTTACCAATGAACGTGGCTGGAACTATTCAAGAAACCAAGTTCCATGTAATCGAGGGCGATATGAGGTACAAACCCTACTCGGGAAGCCCTGGATTCACAATATGATGGTAGTCCTTTCGACACTCCACCATATGATGAAATTCCCGACACCGGATAGGGTGAAGACAGTATATGAGGAGCAATGATGTGTGGCTAGAATTCATGGTTTTAAGCATTATGTACCTTACATTTTATGTGCGTTAATGATAAAAATACACGTCGTATGTGCATAATGGAGTCTATTTCATGTGCAGGTGAATTGGAGATGTAAGCCGAGCTAAATGGATGCATAAAGGTCAAAAATACGCTCAAGAGTCGAAAAGGAGTGACCCGGGCTATAGCCGGACGTTTGAGCTGTAAAGCCTGGTCATACCAGGCTATAGCCGGGCGTTTGGGCTATAAAGCCTAGCATGACCAGGCGTTTGGGGGGCGTTAGAGCCCTAACGCCAGGCCTGACCAGGCTTTATCCCGGCGTTTGGGCCATAAATCCTGGTCCCTTGTCCGGTCAAATCCGAGTTTTGAAGGTTTTAAGTGTTTCCCGGTTTGAATAGAAGTCTCCTACACGTTGAGGGTTTGTCCCAAAAATAGACCCAAAAACAGAACTTAAAGAGGAGGATTCCATTTTTGGAGAGAAGATACACACGGGATCATTAGGAAGCAAAGTATTTCTCAGTTTTCTTCCTCTTATTCTAGTATTTTCAATTTATGCAACACTTATGCAATTGTTTGATTCTAGCATGAGTGGCTAAACACCTATTGTTTTGGGGTTGTGGTTTAGCCATGAATATTGTTATTCAACATTAATTTAACCTTGATTATAGTTCACTCAATATATGGTTGTTTCTTCAATTCTGTGTTTAATTGCTTAATTGTCTGGCCATCAATTTGGTTCTATATACTATGTATGTTATGATTGGGAAAGCCGTATATAGATTAGAGAAGAATTGAAGAGAGCGCGATCTTAACCCTTCAGGGGAGCGGATTTTTTGTTAGGATAGGAATATACCTAGTCACCGTGCTTAATTAACATCGTAATCTTAGTGCGTTCTAATAGATTTATTTCATAGGAATATTGGCATTAATCTATTGAGAATAGGCGAGTAGTGCTTCGGGAGAAGGCTATGAGCGTTTATCGATTAATTAGCAATTATGAGTGAATTATATGAAAGGGAGAGTTAATTAGAATGCAATATGAGAGGTGAATTGATCAGAACCCTGGAATATTTGTCTCTACTGAATACACAACAATATTATTGTCACTTGATAATTAGTTATTTCATAGAATCGTATTATAAATTAGTTACATTCCTGGATTTTATTGTGGCTTGATTAAATAACAATTATAGTGAATTACTGAGTAGTTTACACAAGTCTCTGTGGGTTCGACATTCGATTTCACATTATATTACTTGCTACGACCACGTATACTTGCGTGTGCATTTGGGACCAACAAGTTTTTGGCGTTGTTGCCATGGACTTGAATATAGACTACTTTCTAGTTACTTGCTTTAATTGTTTATTTCATTGAGTCTAACGTACGTGATTTTTGCTCTAATCTCAGGAACTTCTATTGAATGCGTAGGGTCAGAAGCCAGGACAGACTTGACGACTTTGACCCCGAACCTGAGAGAACATTTCACAGGAGGTTGCGAGAAGTAAGAGATACAGACAATATTCAGGACATCATCCGATTTCCTGTGACATGGAAGAGGAACAACACATGGATGTTCAGGAGGTGGCAATGCCCAGTATTGCTAATTTTACCTCCAGCATCGTGAAGCCCAGAACACTTGGCACTTTGAGCTGAAACAGAGCATGATCCAACTACTTCATGCAAATGGGTAGTTTATGGGTCTTCCACACGAGGATCCACAGCAGAACATTTTGAACTTCTTAGAGATTAGTGATACTTATATCACTAACGGGATCATGCCAGATTATGTGAGGCTCACGCTTTTCCCATTCTCTGTATGAGGCAAAGCAAAGCGATGGCTGAAGGCAGAACCAGCTAATTCCATTATAGCATGGAACGATTTGGCGAGAAAATTTTTGGCAAGGTTCTTCCCTTCAGGAAAGACTACAAAGATCAGGAGTGAGATAGTCTCCTTTAGACAGAAAACAAGTGAATCTTTATATTCAGCATGTGAAAGGTTCAAGGGGCTACTCAGAGACTTCCCTCATCACAATCAGACAAACGAGGTGTTAGTTCACACTTTCATTGAGGGGCTCCATCCACAAACCAAAATTGTGGTAGATGCAGCAGCCGGAGGTCAGGTGTTGGAGAAGAATTATGATGAAATATTTGCATTACTGAATAAATTCTCCAAAAGCAATCCAGACTGGCAAGGTGAGATAGGGAGAAATGTGGTTCAAAAGTTACCAGGGGTTCTTGAACTAGATGTGGTCTCAGCATTGTCAGCTCAGATTTCCACATTAACTAACCAAGTCAATCAGATGAACCTGATCATTAACAAGCAACAATCTCAACCAGTGCAACAGATTCAGGTATTTTGTGAAGTCTGTGGAGAGGATCATTCGAGTGATTTATGCCTAGTTAATCCAGAGTCTGTCTGCTTTGTGGGTAACGCGAATAGGGGACAAGAAAATCAATATGGAAACACTTATAACCCCAACTGGCGAAACCACCCAAACTTCTCTTGGGGTGGAAATCAAAGCACTCAGAATCACTATAGGCATCCAACACCTCAACACCAGTACAAACCACATCAGGCTGAACCATCAGCAAGCCTTGAGAAGATTATGAAGAGAATGATGAACGACCAACTTGTTTTTAATCATAAAGTAATGGCTAATCACCAAGCCTAGACTGTAGCAATGAGAAATTTAGAACGTCAAGTGGGGCAACTCGCTAGTTCTCAGAATACCGGACCAACGGGGGATCTTCCAAGTGACACTGAAGCTAATCCTAAAGCATCTGTTAATGCTAGATAGTTGAGGAATGGGAAGCAATTGGAAGAAGTCCAGTCCAAAAAGACAAAGCATGTAACTTTAAATGATAAACTAGCCACTATTGAATCAACATTAGACAACCGAAAGAATCAGATAAGCCAGCAAAGGAGGCGGTGGCTGAGAAACCCCCACCATTTGTTGCGAGGCCACCCCCTCTATTTCGTCAAAGGTTGCAAAAGGTGAAAGATAGTGCAGCATACAAAATGTTTCTTGACCTCTTGAAGTCGGTACAAATCAATATTTCACTAGTAGACATTCTGTAGGAGGTGCCCATATATGCTAAATACATCAAGGACATTGTGGCCAATAAACGAAGGTTGACTGAGTTCGAAACGGTGGCGCTCACTGAGGAAGTTAGCTCAAGAATTCAAATCAAGCTACCTCAGAAATTAAAACATCCGGGTAGTTTTACTAGCCAAATCTCAATTGGTAAGTATGCAGTCGGGCGAGCTTTGTGCGATCTTGGGGAAAACATTAATTTGATGCCGCTATCTGTGTTCAAGCAGTAGGGTTGGGTGAACCACGCCCAACAACAGTGATTTTACAATTGGCTGATCTCTCCCTTGCTCATCCTGGGGAGTAATTGAAGATGTGTTGGTTCAGGTGGGCTCTTTCATATTCCCAGCTGATTTCATTATCTTGGACTATGAGCCTGACCAGGAAGTCCCATTTATTTTGGGGCGTCCCTTCCTAGCTACGGGCCGAGCTATCATTGATGTGTGTGAAGGGAAAATGACGATGCGAGTTGGTGATCAAATGGAGGTGTTTAATGTTTATAAGGCACTCAAGTTACCTGTCCACTATGAAGAGCTATCCATGATTACTGTAGTGGAAAGCAAATCAGAGTCAATGGTTGCCTACATGAGTCTTGTTGACCCTCTTGAACAAGTGTTAGTTGGGTATGAAGAAGACTGTGGGGATGAAACAAGGGGAGAAATTGAGAAATTTCTTGAAGTATCTTGCAGTTACCTCCACGAGCTAGGAAAATTTGAAGAGTTGAACAAGCCTGTTACTCTAACCCCTCCTAAGCCATCTATTGAAGAGGCTCCAAAGATGGAACTCAAACCTCTTCCAGCACATACACGCTATGCCTATTTGGGGAACTCTGAGACATTGCTCGTGATCATCTCATCCAGCCTGACCAATACACGAGAATAGAAATTGCTTAGGGTACTTCGTGAGCACAAAAAAACAATTGGGTGGATCATTGCAGATATTAAGGGAATCAGCCCATCGTTTTGCATGCATAAAATCTTTTTGGAAGATGGACATTTCCCGAGTGTCGAGCAGAAAATGAGGCCGAATCCCATCATGAAAGAGGTAGTGAAGAAAGAAGTCATAAAATTGCTGGATGCAGGTATCATTTTTCCTATTTCTGACAGCAACTGGGTGAGCCCGGTTCAATGTGTACCCAAAAGGGGAGGGATGACCGTGATTGAGAATGAGAAGAATGAGATAATTCCTACCTGCACTATTACGGGTTGGAGAGGTTTCATTGATTATTGAAGGCTCAACAAAGCAACCCGCAATGATCATTTTTCACTCCCATTCATTGATCAAATGCTGGACAGATTAGCAGGGCATGGATATTATTGCTTTCTGGATGGGTATTCAGGTTACAATCAAATTGTCATATTCCCAGAGGATCAGGAGAAGACCACATTTACTTTCCCGTATGGCACCTTCGCCTTCAAGAGAATGCCATTTGGTCTTTGCAATGCACCAGCCACCTTCCAGAGATGTATGATGGCTATTTTCACTGACATGGTGGAAAAATTTGTAGAGGTGTTCATGGATGACTTCTCAATCTTTGGGTCATCTTATGATGATTGTTTGAAAAGTCTGAGCATGGTGTTGGCCCGTTGTGAAAACGAATCTGGTGTTAAATTGGGAGAAGTGTCACTTTATGGTGTAGGAAGGCATCGTTTTAGGTCATAGAGTATCTAAAAGTGGCATCTAAGTTGACTAGGCAAAAGTGGAGGCAGTTGAGAAACTACCTCCACCAACATCAGTGAAGGACGTCCATAGTTTCTTGGGACACGCAGGATTTTATAGGCGCGCTATTAAAGATTTTTCTATAATTGCTACTCCTTTGTGCAGGTTGCTAGAAAAAGATGTCAAGTTCAATTTTGATGCACCATGCCTGAAGGCATTTGAGGAGCTCAAAAAGAAATTGGTAGCTGCCCCCATAATTGTTGCACCTGATTGGTCAGTACCATTTGAACTTATGTGTGATGCAAGTGACCATGCAATTGGGGCAGTGCTAGGCCAAAAGAAAGACAAGGTGTTTTATTCCATCTACTATGCGAGTGAGACCCTTGATGATGCACAACACAATTACACCACCACTGATAAGGAGCTGTTAGCTGGGTGTGGGACTTTGAAAAATTTCGGGCATACTTGGGGGAACAAAATTTATAGTCCACACAGATCATGCAGCAATCAGGTATTTATTTACAAAGAAAGAATCTAAAGCTAGATTGATACGCTGGGTTTTATTGTTGCATGAATTTAATGTGGAGATAAGAGACCAAAAGGGCACTGATAACCAAGTAGCTGGCCATCTGTCAAGGCTGGAAAATCATGATCATGTTGAGGAGGGTGGAGATATTAAAGAAGTTTTTCCTGATGAGCAACTTTTTGCTATAACCCAAGACCCTCCTCCGTGGTATGCTAATTATATGAATTATCTGGTGAGTGGGGTACTTCCTCCGAAAATAGAATCTGAAGCAAGAAAGAGGTTCTTACGCGATGTGAAGTTTTACTACTGGGATGAGCCCTACCTGTACAAAGGATGTGATGATCAGTTAATGAAGAAATGTATTCCTGATAAAGAAGTGGAACTTGTGATGTATGATTGTCATGCATCACCATATGGGGGCCATCATGGTGGAGATAGAACAACGACGAAAGTGCTACAATCTGGTTTGTTCTGGCCAACGCTATTCAAAGATACCCACGCATTTGTTAAAAAGTGTGACCAGTGCCAGAGAACAGAAACGATAACAAGGAAGCACAAGATGCCTTTGAATAATATCTTGGAGGTAGAGATTTTTAATGTATGGGGGATAGACTTTATGGGTCCATTCCCATCATCCAGGGGAAACAAATACATAGAGTTGCGAGCTATACATGGTGAAAGAAAATTTTTAGTGAACAGACATAGAGTGAAACACTATTGGGGAGGGACCATAAATCATGATAAGACCAAGGTCGTGCTCGCTGATTAGTGAGGCGAGAGTCTGCGTCGTGCCGCGACGTTAAATCAGGCGCTTGTTGGGAGGCAACCCATCCTGTATATCTTTTCATTATTTCTTTAGTGTCAGTTTTGTGTTGTTTTTATTTTGCTGAGTAGGGGAAGTCCGAGTACCCAAAAGTTGAAGCTGAGGGGCATGTTTGAGCTTAAGTGTGGGGTCATCCCGACTCTAAAGATTGAGAATCATGTCCGGGCTATGCTCGAGAGGGTCTCATGGAGTATTTCTCACCATTGTTTTAATGTTTTTCTTCGTGATCATCCATAGAGGACTATGCATAACATAAGTGTGGGTGGGGAAACTACTTTCTGAGTGAAGTGTAATTGTATAAAATTATTGTTTTAGTTTTAGAAAAATCTCGGACTTTTCCCAACGATGGATCTGTTGGACAATTTTCTTGAGGGATAAAGTTTGATTTAAAAACACCAAAAAGATTTTTTATTTTTTTAGGATAGTTAGGTAGTATCCCTTGATTTTTCTTTGGGCACCGGCTCTTTTCCAAGGGTGTAGCTCGAACCGGGTACTTTAAATTATTTTTGTTTTTTTAGAGTAGTAGGAAGAAACTGAGTAACATAGAAATACCCTACAACATGGTTGATGCCAGCATATTAGGTTATGACATACATTCTGCTTTCCCTTGTATTTGGTTTGACATGTGATGCCCGAGAAAAATAAATAGCCTAATTTGTGACGCCTTAGCTCAGTTNATCGAAGCAAAATTGTAGGTTATGCTAGTCTAGGGGATGACGTAGTCAATTTTCTTGCTTGATCATGGATGTGCTTGTCACATAAGATTTTTAAAAATTTCCATTGCTAGCCCCTTTGAGCCTTTTGACCTTTTCTTTGGTGCCTACATTACAAGCAGTACCCCTATTTTGTTCTTATATTGAGATTTTTACACCTTTTCCTACTAAGGCACTTAGCCGCTAAAATAAGTAAGGTGAGATATTGGGGAGTAGCTTTTGAGTGGATCCATGGAAAGGCCTGTTAGTGCACTAAATATTGTATCCAAAATCCACTAGCCAATAAACTTTCATGTATGGAGTGTGTGTAGGAAAGAAATAAAAAAATGATAGTAAAAGTATGTACAAAAATATACACACCTCCAAGTTTTTATTAATTTGTGCTAGTGAAAATATAGAAGTTCTTAATTGAAAAAAGGCTATGTTGAATATGAATTGTGGCAAGGAAATTGGTTGAGAAAAATATGTGTTGATTTGTGAAGGTAGTGTATTAAAGTGCTTAGGAGGGTTAGTCACTATTCCTAAATATATCATACTCGTCCTTTAGCCTACATTAAAACCTTAAAAGTACTAATTGATCCTAGATTTGATTAACTTGAATTAGTGGAGATCTACACTACGGGCAAGCTTATGGTACGACCACAGGATGCATATGAATTCTTTGTGAGAGTGAGGGAATTTGTTCAATTGTGTGATGTCCTTAAATTATGTTCAAAATCATATTTGAATGTGTGGACTAGTTATATTCACTCTTTTGTTGTTGGTGAGGGCACATGATCTCATGAACGATTGGTAATGTTGTAACTTTCTTGTTTTGTAGGTGCGTGAATTGAGAGGGCTTAGTAGTTGCAAGTTGACTCTTGAGGATGGGTGGTTGCAATTAGGTTGTATGATTGATTAAAATGTATACTTGGAGATGTTTAAATAAGGGAAAGAATGTGAAACTTTGTATGTTCATACTTGATTGCCAGTATCGATCATAGTTAAGGGTGTGTGATTGAAAAGTAAAATACTCCCTGATAATGAAATGTGTACCTGTTGAAGGGTCGTGGATTGTCCCATTGCTCTAGGACGAGCAAGAGTCTAAGTGTGGGGTGTTGATGCGTGACTAGAATTCATGGTTTTAAGCATTATGTACCTTACATTTTATGTGCGTTAATGATAAAATACACGTCGTATGTGCATAATGGAGTCTATTTCATGTGTAGGTGAATTGGAGATGGAAGCCGAGCTAAATGGATGCATAAACGTCAAAAATACGCTCAAGAGTAGGAAAGGAGTGACCCGGGCTATAGCCGGGCATTTGAGCTGTAAAGCCTGGTCATACCAGTCTATAGACCAACCTGATGCATCCTACCTGGCTATGTGTACATTATTTTGTTTCGGCTTGTTTGACGACCAGTTAAAGGAAAAGAAATAACAGAAAAACCAAGAGCGAAATAGAATAGAAAATTTTTCTGATTTTAAAAAAAAAAACACCGATATTTGGAGTTGTCTCGAAACTCTGCCAAGATTTTGAAAAATGGAGAAAAGAAAATATTTCAAAAAAAAAAGGAAATGAGTCAGTGCATGTTTTTCAAATCGTGTCAGAATTTCCCGAACTACGCATTGTTTGATTCCCGTCGGTGTGGCATACGTAGGCAACCCTCATCGGGTCCAACCTTATTTATCAAAAATATATGGTCATAAATAAAGGTGATGTCGTTCTTGTCTAAGTAGCCAAAATGTCCCAACAGGGCGCTAGAAGGCTGTTTTTGCAAGAATAGCCTCTTATGGTCTTTTTCAAAATTTTGACCCAATTAGCAAACACAGCCCTAAAATAATCCTTCTCGAATTGCTGAAGGGCCGTATTTGCAAAGATCGTCCATTTTCAATCAGTTATAGACTTTTTGCAAAAGTAGCACCTTTTTCTCTTTTGTCAAAAATAAATCATGGTTTTGCGTTTTTTTCTTAACCAATCACCTAAATAAATGTGCAGGATGAGCACCGTTGAAAATATCCTCTTTAAAGTTGTAGAGGAAATTCTCATAGGACTGTATATGTGGTGGAGAAACCTAGGGGAGGTTAGTAGAGGTGTCGTGGTAAAAGCTTTAGGCGGGCTCACTGGCCTTTTGAAGATTAAGTTGAGGTTGGACATAATTGAGGCTCTAATACCATTTTGGGATCCAGCACACAATGTATTTCATTTCTCAGATTTTGAATTGACACTCACACTGGAAGAGATAGCGGGGTATGATGGCCTCAGTGAGAATCCCAAAAGCCGTTATCCGGTAGCACCCAGAGCTGTGACTCCTCACAAATTTCTGGACCTTCTGAGCATCAGTTGGGAAATCCAAGATTCGAACTTATATGAGGGATTCTACACATTTTACTTCATTTACCGTCGTTACGGGGATCCTCGGGGTTTTGAAGCTGTGAATACCGGTTTAACCCACCACGGGAATCAAACTAAATGGGAGGTTTGCCGGGGATTGGCCTTTGTGGTAGCATTCTTGGGTATCCTAATCTGCCCGAGGAGCGATGGATGTATAGATATTGGACTTGTAGGAGTAGCCGACTTCATGATAAAAAAGTCTAATGGAACTCTTGTACCGATGATCGTAGCAGAAATCTACCGTGCCTTAACTGTTTGCCAATCCGGAGGAAAGTTCTTCGAGGGCTGCAATCTACTCTTACAAATCTGGATGATAGAACATATCTGCCATCGCCCAGGGTATATGAATTACGGTCTGACTGGCCTAAATAGCATTGAAGAACATAGGACTCGGGTAGAGGGTCATGAATTTCCAGAAGGCACAGAAGTCTGGCTTGCACACTTGAGTTCTTTGACTGCCGACCAAATTGAATGGACATTCGGTTGGCTCCCTATCAATGATGTTATTTATATGTCAGCCGAAGTATGTTATCTTCTGTTGATGGGTCTCCGAAGTATTCAATCGTATTCCCCACATCGGGTCTTACGACAACTAGGAAGTCATAAAAATGTTCCACACGATGAAGACCTAAGTCGGCAAGTCATTGAATTGTGCCCAAGAGCTACGTTTTCGGAAGATATGGTCTGCCAGATTTGGCATCAGTGTAGATTTTTGGAGCCACAGACTCGAGTGAGGGATTTATCCAGAGGTGAGGTAGAGCATGACTATACAACTTGGTATGGTAGAAAGGGTAGAGAGCACCAAGAACCGGAACGGCCCGCCAAGAGGCCCCACGTACAACAGTTTACCGATAAAGCGCAAGAGCCTTGGGGCCGGTTGGGAAAAGAGAACAACTATAGGGACACATTAAGCAAATTGGAAGCCCAGATCATAGATATTAAATTTGAAAACAGTTTGCAAATAGCCACAGCTGAAAGGGAGAAAAACAGGTTGACCAAAGAAAATAAGTCTCTCCGAGCCCAGATCCAAAAAATGAAGATAGCTGCTGAGAACCCAGAAAGAAGCATAACTGATGAAAGACTTATCAATAGTCTTAGGAAAAAAGTGTGCGACTATGGGGATGATTTGGACAAAGCTGAGGAGGAATTGACCAGAGCTCGAGCAAAATTGGCAAAAAATGCGGAGGAAAGGGCAGAGTTTGTTCAAAAGCTGAAAAGAAAATATGACCAAGAAGTCACAGGCCTAAAGAAAAGGTTGTCACCCTCGAGAATGAAATGGCTAAACAAGCAAAGAAGTTCAAAGCAGAAAGGGAACACTGTTATGCGATGATGGCTTAGTTAGGGGAAGATTTGCAACAGTTGCAAGAACAGAACCAAAAGGACACCAGGTTTTAGATGCTAGATCCCAACAGATTGGGAGCTTACTCCAGGAAAAGGGTATCATCAGACAAAAGGTCAAAGAAATCGCTGATTATGTTGTTACGAAGTGCCAAGAATGTGAGGATATGACCCGATCCACCTTCTTCGTTGTGGTGATGATCTTCGTCCACCAGATAATGGATGACTTGAATCTCCTCCAACACGACATGGCACACAGGCCCAAGGCGAGACCGACTGATGTCCCACGGCCCCCTGGAGAAATAAAGGCATTTATGTATTCATGATGTCTTTTTGGGTCTGTATTTTGTCTTCCTGTTACAGTCTGTTTAAGTCTACTTTTAAGTCTTTTGTAGTTTTTAAAATTTCCAAGAACGTATGTCAGAGTCTTTTGTAATGAATGATATTTCAAGTTTTACTTAATGAAACGAAATTTGAAAGACAGAATGTTTATTTCCTTTTGTATTTATTCCTTGAACTACGTGATGATCTTATTCACATAGTGTCGTGAAACGTAGGCAATCCACGTAGGATTCGATCATATCCCTAAAAGGGGGAAAAGATAATCTAGAAGAAGAAATAAAGAAATCTTAAAAAAAAAAGAGCAAAGAAGGAAAAGAAGTTTCAAAAAATGTTTAACTGCCCAGGTGCATTGTATACTCCCAACGTGTGATCCCCTATATGTTGAATGCCTCAATCTAACAGTTTTGTGGGTTTTTTTTCTCCTTAAGGTGTCGTTTTTAGGTGGTTGGTTTTGCGGTAACCTGTCTTCACACCCATACTTCACAAGATCAAAAAAGAGTGTCAAAATGACATCGGAAAGTCACCTGCCAATCATCAACTCCTCTGAGGATGACCCGAGCTCGGTCATCCCGACATCTGAGTCAGCCACGGCTGAAGAAAATAGAATACTGCGTCGCCGCATGTTTGAAATGTGGGACGCCTGGTCTAATGGTAGGGAACCGCCTAGCACCATCCCTGGTTTTCCCGAGTTGGTTCCCAGAACAGGCGGAACCTCCAACATACCTATCAGTTACTCAGCTACGCCATTCGGGGACCCGACTATGTCATCTCATTTCACCGGAATGCCTTCTCAGGTCCGTCCCTAGGCGCTATTTTCCGGTGTATCCTCCAACATTTTTATCGCACCACCAACCTCTGCCATAGTGACACCAACAGTAGCTGGACCAAACTTCGAGTCGTCGGCCTTTACCTTTCAAACACCGTCGTTCCATATGGACGTAACTCATGTTACTCCAAACTCATACCTTCAGCAACCTCGGCACGAAGTCGCCGAGGGACAAGACAGAAGGAACCCCGAGCAAGAAGAGATGGCTCGAAAAATGAAAAGCATTGAGTAGAGTCTCAAAAACATACAGGGATTAAGTGGTCAGAAAAGTGTTTCTTATGCTGACTTGTGCATGTTCCCACATGTTCACCTGCCTCTCGGGTTTGAAACCCCCAAGTTTGAGAAATATGACGGATACGGGGATCCCATTGCTCATCTAAAAAGATATTGCAACCAGCTGAGAGGAGCAGGCGGAAAGGAAGAGCTTTTAATGGCGTACTTCGGGGAGAGGTTGGATGGGATTGCATCTGAATGGTACATGGACCAAGCTATATCCCACTGGCATATATGAGACGACCTGGCCCGGGACTTTGTCAGACAATTTCAATACAACGTGGACATAGCACCCGACAGGAATTCTCTGTCCAACCTCAAGAAAAAATCATCAGAAAGCTTCAGGGAATACGCTATTTAGTGGCGTGAGCAAGATACTAGAGTAAAACCTCTATGGACGAGACAGAAATGGTCAACATTTTCTTACAAGCTCAGGAGGACGACTACTTCCAGAATATGATGTCCGCCATGGGCAAGCCATTTGCGAAAGCGATAAAAATCGGAGAGATGGTTGAAGGTCTGAAAACCGATCGCATTCTAAGCCAATCCTCCATAAGGGCAACTTCCCAGGCAATCAAGAGTGGGTCAGGAAGTGCAGCCAATAGGAAGAAGAAAGAGGAATCAGCAATCATGGCCTCCAGTATAAGAAACCCCCAGCAACCCCGAGGCTATTTTTCCAATACCCCATGTCATTTCTACCCCCACCAAGATGCGGCGTATGCCGTAGTGCATCAACCTTATCCAATAATGAATGACCAACAACACTATAATCAAAACCAAGCTCTATCACCCAGAAACAAACCTCCTCGCCAAGCTCAGTATAATCCTCGGCCTCCACAAAACAATCCCGGGGAACCACCCAGAAGGACCAACTTTACACCAATTGGCGAATCATACTCTAGCCTCTTCCTGAAGCTGGTCCAAATGGGTCTGTTGCAGCGTGTACCCCAAAACCTATAAAACCCAGAATCCTCCTCTTACCGGCCAGGTACTCGATGTGCCTATCACTCAGGGGCCGAGGGAAAGGATATTGAGGATTGTTTGACCCTCAAGCGGGCAGTTGACAGCTTAATATAACAAAAGAAGGTAGTACTAAGGGATGAAGAAGCTCCCAACATGACCAATAACCCGTTGCCTGCTCACAATAACAGGTTGATTATTTGTATAATTTGTGAATACCGAGAATTTGATCACTATCATCGCCATTACTGATGTAGAGAAGAAACCTAAAGCGACACCAAAACAAGCTAAGGAGGAGAAGAAAAGTAAATCCACTCCTCCGGCCACAAGAAAGGTTGAAACAAAGACAGGGACAGGGCCTTCTAAAAATGCCGTTCTTTATGTTCCCAAGGTACCCAGGAAGGAACAGTTTGTGTTAAGCCCTCCCAAAAGATTGCAACACAATAAGACAATGCCTAATGTCCTGAATATATACATACCGAAGGGGATTTATGTGGCACGGGGACCGATAATTTCAGCAAGGCTGAATGAGCCCGTGTTTATTAGTCGTGCACCATAGAATCCCATAAAGCACACCAATGATGTCCCCTGGAATTACAAAAATACGGTGGTGACGTACAAAGGAAAAGAAATTACTGGGGGAGCGAGCAAGATAAACTCATCAGAGAAATACCTCAACCTGAAAGAACTGAACAAAAGCAAGCAAAAATGCTTTCCTCCTAAAGAGCCAATCAGTGCCGGAGAGGTAGAATAATTCTTCAAGAATATGAAAACCTCTGAATACGACGTAATTGAGCAGCTCAGAAATTCCCCCACTCAGGTCTCACTTCTATCCTTGCCGATAAGTTCAAATGAGCATCAGAAAATCCTGATCAAAACATTAATGAAGAATATGTTCCGGACGAGACCATAGTTAAGAAAATGGAAAGAATGGCGGAACGACTTTTTGAAGTCAACCGGATCTCATTTATCAAAAATGACTTGCCTCCGGAAGGGGCTTCCACAACAAAGCTCTCCACCTAACTGTTAAATGTAAAGGGTACTATGTGAAAAGAGTTATGGTGGACGGCGGATCTGGCGTTGATATTTTCCTTCTCTCAACCCTACAAAGAAGGGAGATCGGGACTGAGTAAGTCAGGTCCAACAATGTGTGCGTCTGTGCATTCGATGGAATCTAAAGAGACACAATCAGGGAAATTGATTTGGTCTTGACAATCGGCCCTGTAGATTTTAAAGTGACATTCCAGGTCTTAGATATGGATACTTCCTACAATTTATCCTGGGAAGGCCTTGGATCCATACAGCAGGGGCAATGCCATCTACTCTCCACCAGATGGTTAAGTTTGAGTATGAAGACCAGTAAATTGTGGTCCATGGAGAGGACGAGCAATCTATTTACAGGGACCCATCGGTCCCATGCCTGGAAGCAAGGGAAGGCAGCGAGTGTCACACCTCCTTTTTCCGACCCAGGGTTGGATATGGGAGTTTTTCCAATTAAAGTGACATTATTCGGGTTTGGGATTTATCTTAGTTTTCAGAGTCGCCACCCGGATTTTTTACGGTGTTCTGGGACACCATTTATTTATTGAAATCCCAAACCGAGGAAAGTTTGACCCTGTTTTGATTTGTCTGCGCACCAGAAATCCGAGTAAGGAATTCTGTTAACCCGGGAGAAGGTGTTAGGCATTCCCGAGTTTCGTGGTTCTAGCACGGTCGCTTAACTAATAATATTTGGCCTAAATTATCTGATTGTTTACACATTTTTAAATCTATTGTGTATCTTAGCCTTTTTCACTTTTTAGCCGCTTTTTAATACTTACGGAATTATTTTAATACAAGTCAGCTTATTTAATTAATGTTTTGAGTTAGAGTCGGGGACATGAGTTGCCAC
>MDKI01212876.1:0-11306 GCA_005239505.1 Nicotiana paniculata
AAAATTTAAATGAACTTATTTCATGATCAGGTTGCGTTTAATAGCATGACTAATTTCTGCGAAACTTATATATTCAGACAATACAAATTTAACATCATAACAACTTCAGTCAATCCTCAACATAATGGGATAGTAGAAAGAAAACACAAATATCTCCTTGAAACAGCTAAAGTACTGTTATATCAATCCATGCTACCTTTAAAATACTGGGAAGAATGCATACTCACCTCTACCTACCTAATAAACTGATTGCCATCCTCCTCCATCAAAGACAAGTGCCCATATGAATTACTATACCAGAAAAGGCCACTTTACTCGCATCTCAGATGTTTTTGTTGCCTTTGCTTCCCAACCACTCTCAAAACACACAAAGACAACTTTGAATCAACTCTACATGTATTCCTGGGATACCCCTTTGGGACAAAAGGCTACTAGGTATTATATCTTGACACAAAAATAATACACATCTCAAGAGATGTATTATTTCATGAAAATATCGTTCCATTTAGCTCAAAATCAAGTCCTAGTAATCTGGTTTCTAATCTTGATAGTTTTTCCTTCCCATTACCTCAAATGCACTTGAATGCAGAAAATCATACATCACTAACTGATCCTAGCACAAGCGGTTCTGCTACATCTCCCATTACCTCACCTCAATCTCACAATATGGTGTCACCAACACTTGTATCAGGGAACCAAAATTCTGAGAATGCTCAGGATACAAATGAATATAACATTCCATCTCCACAGTTTGAAAACCAGAACAATCCACTCAATACTGCCAGCTCATCTGATTACAACTAACATACTACAACCTTACCTCCTGATAATATTAGACTATCCAGAACTCACAAATTACCCACATATTTGAAAGATTATGTGTGCACGCTACCCAAACAACCCGTGAATGACCATATTGTGAGTACCTCATCTCAAGATAAAAAAAGCATCTCTTCTCTATCCTTTAACACCTTTATTCCCAAAGTGCAACCCATTAACAGTAGAGCGCTGACAACTGATAGTCAACATTTGATAAAGAATGTCTCACAAGATTGTGAACCTACCTCATATGAAGAGTTGTTGTGCCTGCATGGCAAGCAACAATGACTCAAGAATTTGAGGCATTGTATACCAATAACACTTGGGATTTAGTGCCACTTCCAGCTGGAAAGAGGGCCATAGGATGTAAGTGGGTGTATAAGATAAAACCTAAGGCATATGGGAGTGTAGAGAGGTTTAAAGCTAGACTGGTAGTGAAGGGATATACTCAACAGGTTGGAGTAGATTACACTGAGACTTTCTCACATGTTGTAAAGATAGCAACAGTAAGGGCTCTGATTGGGGTAACAATTAAGAAGGGACTAGAAATATTTCAATTAGATGTCAATAATGCTTTTCTTCATGGTGATTTACATGAAGAAGTATACATGGAGACACCACCAGGTCTATTTGTAGAACAACCTGGACTCGTATACCAACTAAAAAAGTCCTTGTATGGACTAAAGCAAACCAGTAGGCAATGGTATGCTAAGCTAAATAAAGCTCTTTGTTCTAAAGGGTATACTCATTCTATGTTTGACTACTCCTTGTTTTATAAGGGGAGAGATAGTTCAGTAACCTTTGTAGCTGTCTATGTGGATGATGTTATCATCACAGGATCCCACTTAGAAGAAATTGATAGTTTAAAGAACTTTCTTCATGAAACATTCAGAATAAAGGACCTAGGGAGATTACATTACTTTGTAGGATTGGAGATACTCTATAAGAGTGATGGAATTCTGATTACACCCAAGACCATCTCATGGAATTTGACTGTATAGGTTGTACATCTGTGTCCTTACCCCTTGATTCAACAACAAAGTTAAAGGCAAATAATGGAATACCTCTTTCAAATACTAGTCATTATAGGAAGTTAATAGGGAAATTAAATTTCCTTAATCGAACGAGACCTGGCATAGCCTATAGTGTTCAACACCTAAGCCAATACATGCAGCATCCTAGAGACACACTCCTAGTCACAACATTTCCTGTACTAATGTATTTGAAAGGAATTATATCTCTAGGGATTTTTCTGTCAAACAGTAGGGATACAAGATAAGGTCATTTTGTGACTCTGACTGGGCAGCTTGCCCTGAAACAAGAAAATCAGTCAGTGGATATATAGTATGGCTTGGTGATAGTCACATAAGTTGGAAATCCAAGAAGCAATCTACTATTTCATTGTCCTTAGTAGAAGTAGAGTATAGATTAGTAAGGAAGGTAGTCGGAGAACTGGTCTGGGTTGAAAGACTACTTGAAGGACTCACAGTGCCCTTCTCTCCACATATACCTGTTTTCTTTAATAGCCAAGTTGTACTTCATATTGCAAAGAATCATGTCTTCCATAAGCGGACCAAACACATCGAAGTGGATTGCCATTTTGTATGAGACAAGCTTCAAGAGGGATTGATCTCACTGCATTACATTCCTACTCATGAACAACTTGCAGACTTCTTCACCAAATCTTTACCAGGCAACAACCATATTCTTCTACTGTCATGACCCAAATTCCCAAACCACGGGATCGTGATGGCGCCTAACACAATACTTGCTAGGCAAGCCAATGTTGGAAAGTTGCCAACCATTTTCCTTTAAAGTTTCTTATACATAATAGAACAATTCGAAATAACTACAAATCTAATACTTTCCACTAAATAACTTCACGAAATACTAATAATGATCAATGACTAAACTGAACCACGAACTAAATATATCAGTATAAAACTACCCCAGGGTCTGGTGTCACAATTCACGAACTACTAAGAATACTACAAATAATAGGCTGAAAGAATATATCTCTGCTCTGAAACAAATAAAACATCGTCTATAAAGTAAAGAAAAGACTCCAGGAATCTGCGGACGCTAGCAGATCTACCTCGTGTCTTCGAACAAAAATGTGCAGCTACTAAGATCTCCTAACTCTGGTCGGCACCTGGATCTGCACAAATGAGTGCAGAGTGTAGTATCAGCACAATCGACCCCACGTACCTGAGTAAGTTGCTTAACCAAAGAATTAGATACTTTGACCAAAGCTATTTTTAGGATGAACACGGGTTTCTGATAACCAAGGCAATACTGATTATGTAATTAGACAAAGAAAAATCAATGAGATGCACAAAAAGTAAAGTATATTGCAGTAGTAGTTCGGATGCCCTTTATAGGTTATATTTTACTCCCTTATATAGAGTATTTCCTAATATAACGTCTGCCCTTTTCAGGGTATTTCGACTGGGGCTCAGCCTCGTGCCTATATACACTTTCTATTCAAGTTTTTTTTTCAAACAATGGAACAACTTCGAGCTCTTCCGTAGTTGTTTTAATATGCTCGTCTTCTTCCGGTTCATGAATGACGCCCGATCTGGAATCTACATCCGTGTGGTCCAATGCATCTTCCGTGGTGACTTGATTCACCTTCTCGTGAGTATATTCTTTCATACCTGTTTCAACAATAATACCTTCCGTACCTATTTGGGTAGTAATTTCTTCCATGTATGTTTGGTCGGTGTTACCTGCTTAGGAGATTCGCTTATCTTTTGATTCTTCCACCTCTACTTTTTTGTTGTAGTGTACCACGAAATTTATATTTCTCGCGGTTTGCTGATCGCCTATAATTTGTTGAATCCCCCATTCAAAGGGGAATTTAATTACCTGATGCAAGGTGGATGGTATTACTTTCATGTCGTGGATCCATGGCCTTCCCATGTTTATGTTATAAGCCATGTTAGTATCGATGACTTAGAACCTGGTATTTTTGATTACTACCTCAGCATAAGTGCTAAGTTCAATTTCCCCTTTTGTTATAATCGTAGAGTTATCATACCCCGATATGGCTCGTGCCTTTGGGATTACTTGATTCCCCAGTGACATTTCTTCCACGACTCTTAGCAAAATTATATTGACTGAACTACCCGGATCAATCAAAACTCTTTTTACGTTAGTGTCATGAATAAGTAAGGATATTACCAGAGCATCGTTGTGAGGAAGCATTAATCTGGCGATATCTGCATCATCGAAGGTTATATCGTCTGCTTCCAGATTTTTAGGAACCCACTTTCCGTGTGTAATTGTAAACTTCGTGGATGCTTAGCAGACCATTCCGTTTACTTCTTCACTTCCGTGTATCATGTTGACAATTCGTTTTGGAGATTGAGGTTTTGGGGGCTCCTGCATGTTCTTCATGTATGCCTGTTTACCTTTTTCACTAAACAATCCTGTTACATAGCCATGTTTCAATAACTTTTCTACCTCACCTTGCAAAAATCTGCAATCTGCAGTTCTGTGTCCATGATCATTATGGAATTCACACCAGAGATCTGGGTTCCTCTTATTAGGGTTCGACCTCATTTCTTTGGGCCATCGAACCTTATCATCCATATTTCTTAATACTGAAATTAGTTCGGATATACTTATATTGAAGGTATGATCCCCAATTCGTGCATTACCCCTAGGTCATTCATCTCGATCCTTTCTAGATCTAGATGAGGACGAGCCTGCATCTCTGCTTGGTGGCCTATAATCTGACCGGGTGTTTTCGAACCTGGGATGAGTTTCATGTCCCAATGGTCCCAAGTAAGGATCGTACCTGTTTTTACCTTATCTCCTGTCTGATTCGGAACGTCTAGATCTGGTATGATCTTCATCTTTGGAACGAGCAATGGTATCTTCTTCTATTCGAAGTTTAGTACTGTACCTGTTATAAACATCGTTCCATGTTGTAGCTGGGAATTCTCTCAAGCTTTCCTTGAGTCTCCTCGTGGCTTCTGAGCTTTTGTCATTTAGATTACTTGCAAATGTCATGGTTGCCAAATTATCAGGCACCCTTGGTAGTTGCATTCTTTCTCGTTGAAACCTGTCTACAAATTTACGAAGTAGTTCCGTGTCTCCTTGTTTTATTTTAAAGATGTCCTCCATCCTTTTCTCAACTTTTTGCACACCGTAGTGTGCCTTTATGAAAGAATCTACAAGCTCAGCAAAAGAATCAACAGAGTTTTCGGGGAGAAGAGAATACCAGGTTAGCTCCCCTTTGGTAAGTGTTTCTCCAAACTTTTTAACTAGGACCGACTTAATTTCTTGTTTTGTGAAGTCATTGCCCTTCACTCCAGCGGTAAAAGCAGTCACATGGTCGTGTGGGTCTGTTGTCCCCTCATACTTAGGAACATCAGGCATTTTAACCTTCTTGGGAATAGGTACGGGTGCTGTGCTTGGTTTCCAAGGTTGTTGAGAATATCTATCAACGTCAATGCCTTTGATAACAAGTGGTACTCCAGGAATTTATTCGATTCGATCGTTTTGTTCCTTCACCTGTTTCTGCAAAGTCAGTAATAAAGTTTGTATTTCAGAGTTATTACACATACATGGTCTCACTTTGAGAGATTCATTAGAAGTATCTCCCCTTCCTAAGTTTTCCAACCCAGACTGAGGATTTCCCACGGTGATGGTATTATTGGGGGGTGGTGTCAGTGGTGCAGGTGATGCTGCTGGTAATCCCCTCGCAAATTCATGCAAAGCCTGGTTCACATACTCTGCAATCTTTTTCTTTACCCGATCTTGTTCTACCGTTTGATCAATATTATCGTTGTTGTTATTGGATCTTTCTGGAGATTGTACCCTTGAACCATGTGGGGTTCCTAAAGGTGATGGAACTGGGGTTCCATTCCTCTATTGGTTTTTTCCGTTGGAGTTCGACATAATTCAGAGGATATCGCTTGAAAAGAACACAAAGATTATCAGATTCCCGATAACGAAACAAATTTGTTTAACCAGAGAATTAGATCCTTTGACCAAAGATAATTTTAGGATGAACACTGGTTTTTGATAACCAAGGCAAGACTGATTAGTGTAAGTAATTAGACAAAGAAAAATCAATGAGATGCACGAAAAGTAAAGTATATTGCAATAGTTGTTCAGATGCCCTTTATAAGTTATATTTTACTCCCTTATATAGGGAATTTCCTAATATAACGCCTGCCTGTTTTAGTGATTGAGCATTAATGACTAATTATGACATTAATGTAATGTTACAATGAGTAACCGTAACTGTTGCGTGGATATTGTGTAACGTGTGGATCACTAATTGAAGATCTCTGAATCTACCCTTTGTTCCGCCCAGATACATTTTGACCGTGTCTCTTCATCTTCTCAATTAGGTTGAGACTTTCATAGCTAATTAATGCGTGGGTGTGATTTGTCGTGCCTCTTAGCCTCATACCTCTTCATAGAGTTCCGTCCAGCTGTCGTGTCTTCATTGCTCCACGTAGACTGCTGAGTCATCAAGATTTATCACACGTGTGAAGCCCTTTTTTACCAATACATAAGTGCCGAGCCTAACATCGATGAAGTAGTGACAAGGCTACGGCGGGGCATTAACTACATAACCTGCAAACAATATATCTAATAAAGCAAGAAAGAAACAATAACAATAAAGTCGATGACCAATAACTTGCAATAGTAATTAAAAGAAACAACTCTGATAACTATTTTCAGATGTCAATTATAACCACTTCCTCCAAATTTTCAAGTTTAAATTTAAATCACAGTAAAATAAGAGTATGAAAACCTTTTTAGTAAAACCGAAGTTTTCCAAATCCTTATTTTTGAAAATCAGTAAAACATAAATATTCACCCTTATCGCTCCTTGTTGCGGCGCAGAACCTGCTCCTACCTGTCCACCCTTATTGCTCCTCCCTGTATATATCACCCTTATTTCTCTTGTTGCGGCGTGCAACCTGATCCCATCTGTCCACCCTTATCACTTCTTGTTGCGGCGTGCAATCCACTCCCACCATGCATATCATATCAATTTATTTATGAAAACTTTCACAATTCAGGCCAAGCCTTTCACAACATTTTTATATCAACATTGTATACAGAAGCTGTAAAACTCATAAACTTCATCGATTGTCATTTCACAACGAAACCAACCGGAAATTTTATACATATCGTAACATTGACATTCAGCTCAATCCTTATGTAACATAACAAAACTAAAATAATAGCCAACACTTCCAAAATACTTGCAGGAATACTTAACAATAAATCAACGAATCCAAATAGACATATAAACCTCAATGGTCATGAAACAATTAAGTCCGGAAGCAAATAATTAGAAACGGGGAAGGGATCATGTTTAACAGACCATTTGGTGATGCATAGATACTCGTCACCTCACCTATACACCACACACATGCGAATTCACATATCATTTAAGTTGGGGGTTCCTATTCCCTCAAGTCAAGGTTAAACCAAGCACTTACCTCAATTTCGCATGCTACTCAGTGCTCAATTACCATTTTTCCTTTTAAATTTGCCTCTAACCCGCTCGAATCTAATCATAATTAGTTTAATATCATTAATTTATGCTAAAGGAACTAACTTTACTGAAAAATCATTGTTTTCCTAAGTTTTTTAAAAAAAAAGTAAAAATCCCACCCCGGGCCCGCTTTGTCCAAACTCGGGATTCAGACCAAATTACGTTTACCCATTCACCCCCGAGCCCGAATATGCAATTAGTTTCTAAATCCGACCTCAATTCGATGTCAAAATTTGATTTTTAAAAAATTTCCTAATTCTACCTAGACCCTCAATTTTTACCATGAAAATTCTTGATTTTGGATTGGGAAGTGATGAAAAACATTGGGTAATTGAAAGAAAAGAGTAAATGAACCTTTACCCATGATTTTGGAAGAAAAGCCTTGAGAAAATCTCTCTAGGGCTTCTACCCTTGTGAAAAAATAAGAAGAAAAAGGCTGGAGTTCTGATTAAAGTGAACTCACTGCTCGACCCTCGCATCTGCGGTGCTTGGGCCGCATCTGCGCATCCGCACGTGCGAATAGGGGGCCGCTCCTGCGAAAATGGGACTGGGCCCTTGGGGTCGCATCTGCGGACGTGTTTCCGCTTCTGCGGTCCCGCTCCTGCGATGGGGAGTCTGCATCTGCGGAACAAAGAACACTGGCCAAGGCTGCACCTGCGGGAAGGTACTCGCACTTGCGGTCAAAGGCTCGCAGATTCGGGCAAACCAGAACTGGTTCACCAGCAGATTTTACAAGTTTAAAAACATCCCGGAGCCTACCCGAAACTCACCCGAGCCCTCGGGGCTCTAAACCAAACATGCGCGCAAGTCTAAAGATATCATACTGACTTGATCGTGCGATCAAATCATGAAAATAACATCCATAACTATGAATTTAACCTCAAAACTCATCATTTTTCTCAACAACACTCAACTTTCACTATTTCTCAATCGGACGTTTGAGTCACGTCAAAGCAACTCTGATTCTTACCAAATTTCACAGATAAGATGTAAACATCATAAAAAAATTGTATCGAGCTCCGGAACTAAAATTCGGGCCCGTTACCAATGATTTCAAATATTAATTAATTTCTTCATTTCATTAAAAATCCAGCAAAACAATTTCTTTCAAAAATTGATTTCTAAGTCTAGGTTTCTCAGAATCCAATTCCGTGCATATGCCCAAGTCCCACATTTTACTGCATATCTCCCGAGATCGTCAGAACACGGATCCGGGTCCGTTAACTCTAAATATTGAACCAAGTCAAATAAAACCAAATTTTAAATTCCAAAAATTATTATTTTTCACATTTTCACATAAAAGCTTTTCTGTTTCACGCCCGGACTGCGCACGCAAATCAGAATAATTATAATTAGTCTTTTAAGGATAATGAGCTTGGAATGGAGTCTTAATCTATAAGATGACCCCTTGGGTCATCACACCGACTTGGCAAGTCTGTTGTAGATTCCCCACCTCCAACTTGGGGGAGAGGGGTGTTGAGATTATTTAATAATTAGCCGCATTGTAATAGTTAGCCATATTCTTTGTATAGGCCAATTTTGTAAGTAGTTATGCTGTTATTGTAATAAGTCAGTTTAGGCCATTAAGTTAAAGGTCAGTTGTATACCTATAAAGGGGACTGTACAAATATTTTTGCAGTAAGAAGAAAATTAATCTTTCCTCTTCATCTATATCTTGAATCTTCTCAGCGAGAATGTCTTCCTTCTTCCATGGGAACTTAGTTCGAGCTCATCGCCATTGTTAATCCTTCACATTTCGTCAACATTCATGTATCTGTTATACATCGCATATGTGGGCACACTCTTGCATTTCAAAAAATTACTTAATCCCATGTATAATGGAAATTTTACACAAATATATGGGGCACAACATTTCTATTATATAAAGACTTAAGTGTTTTGTTTTAAAATAGAGGAGTTGTATCCATATATAAGTAGATTAAATAAATTGAATTAAAGTAGTCAGAAGGCAAATTGAAATTTAAGCAATCAAATTTTATATATTAATTAGTCTTAAAATATGTTTACAATAAATATTTTTATCGTCACATGTTTGAAACAAAAACTTAGCCCCGTTAGAAAAGTATCTTGAATTTTCTCTATTCAAATATGACAAGTTTCCAGTGGCAACTTGTGTATAAGTTGGCTGACAATTTGTTCAAGACTCGAGGAAGAAAATTTCAAATTGATGACGTTTGGTGATGTCAACAATAATATAAGCACAAGGTTTCATTCTCATCCTCTTTTATTTGGAAGTATCAAGATCAGAAAGATGTAGTGTAACGACCCGGTCCGTCCTTACGTAGAATCTGCATTAAAATTACTATTCTTGACTTGTCATAGGTTGGTTACACTGTTATTGATGTGTTAGATTTAGTAGGCTTGAAATCGGAATGGTTGTAGTGAGAGTTTAGTCGCTTAGTCTTTAAAAATAACCTTAAAGTTGGAAAAGTCAATTGAGAGTTGACTTATTGGTAAACGACCTCGGAATGTGGATTTTATGGCTCGGATAGTTAGGTGATTTGGGACTTAGGAGTGTGTTAGGAATATTTTTTGTGATGTCCGGTATAGAATTGGGCTTGAATTGGCGAATGTTAGTTTTTGGTGATTTCTGATCGGCAGGTGGAAAATAGGCTATCAGGGTCAGAATGGAATTCCATAAGTTGGAACAGGTTCGTAATGTCATTTTCGATATGTCTGCTAAACTTTAGGTCAATCAGAGTTGTTTTGGATAATTTCGGCATCATTGGTGGATTTTAAAATTTTAATGTTCTTAAGCTTGAATCCGATGTGATTTTGGGTGTTTCGATGTTAGTTTTGGTGTTTTGAGAGTGAAATTAATCTTGAGTGATCATATGTGGTGTGTTGGTATGTTTGGTTGGGGTCCCGAGGGGCTCGGGATGGTTTCAGGTGGTTAACGGGGAGTTTAGAGCATAATTGTTGTTGCTAAAGTTGCTGGTGCTGGTGTTTTCGCACATGCGGATGGAGAGTCGTAGGTGCGGTTCCGCAGGAGCGGACGTGGCACCGCAGGTGCGGAAGGTTGGCTAGGTGAGAAGTTTTCGTTGGTGCGCGTAAGTTGCCGCACCTGCGAGGCCGCAGGTGCAGGAGGTCGATCACAGGTGCGGGTCGTTTAATGAAAAGTCGCAGGTGCAGTCCCGCAGGTGCGAGACATTGGCCGCAGGTGCGGAACCTCTGGGAAGAAAAGTATAAATTGAAACCCTCTGCCACCATTAGACCTTTTTACACCATCTTTGAACGGGAAAAAGCTCTTGAGGAGATTTTTGAAGAGGGAAATCAGTGTTCTTCATAGAGGTAAGTGTTTTGATCATTAAAACTCGTTTATGGGTGATTATAAAACACAATCTCGGCCCCAATTTAACCTTCTGTCCTCCGCCACTGAATGCAGGTCTCTTCGGGAGATCAGTGATGCCAAATTGTCACGCGGTGTGGCTGCGATGGCCTTGAGGGTGAGTTTCCTTTTGCTATTTTCTTTGTTTTGTTCCCTTTGCTTTCACTGATTCTTCCTTTTTTCCTCCTCAGACATACATGCTGGAGATCGAGAGTGCTCGTCGGGCTGAGACGCGGGCTGATGTCTTTCTGAAAATTGCCACAAAGTATCGCCGGTATCGCAACAAGTGCCGTGAGATGCACGTGCAGATTAGGGAGGGCAGTAATACTCAATCCCTCTAGAGAAGTTGGAGAAGAAGGAAGAGGATCAGGTGCGGTCTATACACAGATGTAGCGAGCTCGAGGGGCTGCTTAGGGTCAAAGAGGAGGAGCTCGAGGTGGGCAAAGGGGTTACGGCGGAATACGAGGATCTTAAGGCGAGGGTGTTGTCTTTGAGAGCCGAGCTTGAGCAGAATGCCACTAGAGTGGCCAATCTAAGTGTAGAGTTGACGGAGAAGGTGGCTGAGTTAGAAAGGAAGGTGACCGAGTTAGAGAGGGCCTAGGGGGCCCG
>ML352106.1:0-11742 GCA_005239505.1 Nicotiana paniculata
GATGTAGAAATCAATGTTTGTCACTTCTATAGTGTTTTCTTGTTGAATCCTTTGAAATCCTTCTGAATCTTCTCCTTCCTCCCCAAGTTGTGTTGTTTGGTGTCTATTTATATGTTTAGGGCGAACCCTAACCATTTAGGAGACTTCTATTTCAACCGGGAAACACTTAAACTCGTCAAAACTCGGATTTGGCCGAACTGGGAACCCCGGGCGTTTGGGCTCTAACGCACCCCTAAGGCTAGGGCAGGCCTGGCGTTTGGGCCCTAACGCTCCCCTAACGCCAGGGGCTAACTGGCATTATGGGGTAAACGCTCCCCCTAACGCTAGGTAGGGTCAGGCTTTAGGGGGCAAATGCCCGGCTATCGCTCGGGTGTCTCCTTTTGCGTATTTTCGACGTATTTACATCCCTTTAGATCTGTTTCCATCTCCAATTCACCTACACATAAAATAAACTCTATTAAGCACATAACAAGTGTATTTTTATCATTAATTCACCTCAAATGGAAGGTATATTCCATGTTAAACTATGCATTCTAGCCTCGCATCAATACTCGATAAACTGGGAGGCACATCAAGCCTATAGGCCACCTCCCAACCCTCTGAAGTACCTCAGATGCTCCAATGAACATGGGACTCAGCTTTCCTCTCTTCCCGAATCTCATACACCCTTCATGAGTGATACCTTCAGAAACACCTTATCCCCAACCATGAAAGACACATCTCGGACCTTCCGGTCCGCATAACTCTTCTGCCTAGACTGTGTCGTGCGAAGCCGCTCCTGAATCAACTTTGCCTTACTCAAAGCATCCTGAACCAAGTCTGTGCCCAATAGCCTAGACTCTCCCGGCTCAAACCAACCAACTGGAGCTCTACACCTCCGACCATACAAGGCCTCATATGGAGCCATCTGAATACTCGACTGATAGTTGTTATTATATGCAAACTCTGCTAGTGGCAGAAACTTATCCCATGAACCACCAAAGTCAATCACACAAGCACGCAACATATCCTCCAAAATCTGAATGGTACGCTCCGACTGCCCGTCGGTCTGAGGATGAAACGTTGTGCTCAACTCAACCTGAGTACCCAACTCTCTCTGCACGGCTCTCCAAAACTGGGACATGAATTGAGTGCCTCTATCGAAAATGATAGAAACTAGAACCCCATGCAAATGGACAATCTCCCTGATATAAATCTCAGCTAACCTCTCCGATGAATATGTAGTACCAACATGAATGAAGTGCGCGGACTTGGTCAGCCGATCCACAATAACCCATATAGCATCAAACCTCCTCGAAGTCCGCGGGAGTCCAACTACGAAGTCCATGGCGATCTGCTCCCACTTCCACTCCGGAATATTAAACCTCTGAAGCAATCCACCCGATCTTTGGTGCTCATACTTGACCTGCTGAAAGTTAAGACACCGAGCCACAAACTCCACAACATCCTTCTTCATTCTCCTCCACCAATAATGCTGCCTCAAATCCTGATACATCTTTGCGGCACCCGGATGGATGGAATATCGCGAACTATGAGCCTCTTCTAGAATCAAATCTCGAAGTCCATCTAAATTGGGCACGCAAATCCGGACTTGTATCCTCATGACCCCATCATCACCAACAACCACATCTCTGGCGTCACCGCGACATACCTTGTCCTGAAGAACAAGAAAATATGGATCATCATACTGGCGTGCTCTAATCTGATCGTAAAGAGAAGACCTGGAGGCTACACAAGCCAACACCCGCGGGGGTTCTGATACATCCAATCTCACCAAATGACCTGCTAAGGCCTGAACATCAAGAGCTAATGGCTGCTCTACTATTGGAAGGTAAGCTAAGCTCCCCAAACTCTCTGCTCTGCGACTCAAGTCATCGGCCACTACATTGGCCTTCCCCGGATGATATAAGATAGTGAGGTCATAATCCTTGAGGAGATATAACCATCTCCTCTGACGCAAATTCAAGTCCTTCTGCCTCAGCAGATACTGCAAACTGTGATGATTAGTGAAAATCTCACACTGCACTCCATACAGATAATGTCGTCAAATCTTCAAGGCATGTACAATGGCAGCTAACTCAAGATCGTGCACTGGATAATTCTTATCGTGCACCTTCAACTATCTGGATGCTTATGCAATCACCCTACAGTCCTGCATTAATACTGCTCCCAAGCCAACTCTGGATACATCACAATAAACTGTGTAAGAACCCGAACCAGCAGGCAAAACTAGTATTGGAGTTATAGTCACTGCTGATTTGAGCTTCTGAAAACACTCATCAGACCATCTGAATAGAGCACCCTTCTGGGTCAATCTGGTAAAAGGCGAAGCTATCAAAGAGAATCCCTCCACAAAGCGACGGTAATATCCCGCCAAACCAAGGAAACTCCTAATCTCTATAGCTGAGGAAGGTCTGGGCCAACTTTGCACCTCTTCTATCTTCTTTGGATCAACCTGAATCCCCTCACTGGACACCACGTACCCCAAGAAAGCTATCGATCCCAGCTAAACTCACACTTGGAGAATTTTGCATAAAGTCTCTCCTCCCTCAATCTCTGTAACACAACTCTCAAATGTTGAGCATGTTCTTCCTGGCTACGATAATAAACCAAGATGTCATCAATGAACACAATGAAGAAGGAATCAAGATAAGGTTGAAACACATTGTTCATCAATTTCATGAACGCAGCTGGGGCATTGGTCAGCCCAAATGACATAACCAAGAACTCATAATGACCATACCTGATCCTGAAAGCAGTCTTTGGGATATTAGAATCCCGAATCCTCAACTGATGGTACCCAGATCTCAAATCAATCTTGGAAAATACTCTGGCTCCCTGAAGCTGGTCAAACAAATCATCAATACGGGGCAAGGGATACCGGTTCTTCACCGTAACCCTATTCAACTGCCGATAATCAATACACATACGCATGGACCCATCCTTCTTCTTAACGAACAACATCGGTGCACCCCAAGGTGAGACACTAGGCCGAATGAACCCCTTATCCATGAGCTCCTGAAGTTGCTCCTTCAATTCCTTTAGCGACGCTGGCGCCATACGATATGGTGGAATAGAAATAGGTTGAGTGACTGGCACCAGGTCAATACCAAAATCAATATCCCTGTCAGATGGCATGCCTGGCAGGTCTGCAGGAAACACATCTGGAAAATCACAGACCACAGGAACTGAATCAATAGCGGGAGTCTCACCACCGACATCCCTCACAAAGGCCAAACAAGATAAACACCCCTTTTTAACCATGCGTCGAGCCTTCAGGTAAGAAATCACCCTGCTAGGAATATACTCGGAAGAACCTCTCCACTCAACCCTCGGGCACCTTGGAATAGCTAAGGTCACGGTCTTAGCGTGACAATCAAGAACAGCATGGCACGAAGATAACCAATCCATGCCCAATATCACGTCAAAATGGACCATGTTGAGTAACAGTAGGTCCACACGGGTCTCCAAACCCCCAATAGATATCATGCATGACCGATACACGCGGTCCACCACAACAGTATCACCCACCGGAGTCGACACATGAACAGACGTGACCATAGAATCACGGGGCATATCTAGAGAACCGGAAAAATATAAAGAAACATAGGAATATATGGAACCAGGGTCAAATAAAGCCAAGGCATCACGGCAACAGACTGAAACAATACCTGCAATCACGACATCTGAGGCCATAGCATCCGGACTGACTGGAAATGCATACATATGAGCCTGACCTCTCCCTGCTCGACCTCCCCCTCTAGGGCGGCCTCTGGATGACTGACCCCCACCCCTGGCTGCCTGGGTAGGTGGTGAAGTGACTGGAGCTGAAATCGAGGGCTGGCCCCTCTGCTGAGAAGATCCACCGGAACGGCGGGGACACTGCCTCCACCCGTTCCCGAACTCTCCGCACTCAAAACAACTACCTGGAGCTGGAGGCGGGGGCTAATAGAAACCCCTAGCACCTGCATGGCCACTGGAAGACTCCTGAATAGATGAACCCTGAACTGGAGGTGCTCGAGCTGCACTCTGATCTGGGAGGGAACCAAATGAAGTACGGCCTGACTAAGAACCACGGGGATCCTGCCCCGAAGATGCACCACTATAAGCTGGGCGAGCTGACTAAGGAGGCCTAAATAGATAGCCTCTAACCTGCTGAAACTGTCCCCTGAAGGGAGCACCACTGGAACTGCCCGAACCACGATGCCTCTTGGCCTCCCTCTCCTCCCGCCCCTGGCAGCGAACATACTCAATATCTCGAGCTATATCAACAACCTGCTCAAATGAAGCACCCGATACTCCCTCTCGAGTCATAAACAACCGAAGCTGATAAGAAAGGCCATCTACGAACCTCCTCACCCTCTCCCTATCAGTAGGGATAATCTCAGAAGCATGCCTAGCCAACTTGGAAAATCTCATCTCGTACTGAGTGACTGATAACTCTCCTTGGCGCAGCTGCTCAAACTGCCTACGCTGCTCCTCTCTGTGGGACTGAGAAACATACTTCTCCAAAAAGATCGTGGAGAACTGCTACCAGGTAAGAGGTTGTTGAACCAACCGGTCTACGCCTATCGAAAGACTCCCACCAAGTAAAGGAAGCACCCGCAAACTGAAAGGTAACAAATGAGACCCCACTGGTCTCCAAAATACCCGCGGTGCGCAGTATCCTCTAGCACCAATCTAGAAATCCCTGGGCATCCTCGCCCTCTGTACCGCTGAAAGTCGGAGGCTGAAGTCTGCCAAACCTCTCCAACCTGTGTTGCTCGTCCTCAGGCATAGCAGGGACCACATAATCTTGAACTGGAGCAGCTGGCTGAGCTGGGGCAGCTCCCGATGCCTGAATATCCTGTGCAGCCTGCTCGGGTGCCCAGGCCGCTGGAGTTTGATTGCCTCCCCCGGCCTGAGCTGTGGTGGCAGAAGAAGACACTGCAACGGCCTGAGCCAAACAGGTGCATACTGATAATATCTGAGAAAGGGCCTCCTGAAGACCCGGAATAACCATAGGCACTGCTGGTACCTGAGCTTGTCCCGCTGGGACACCATCGGCGGGAACCTGATCATGATCAATAGGGGGATCCTGAGGTACTGCCCCGGCTGCTGCGCGGTCTGGCCCCTACCTCTACCACGGCCTCGAACTCTCATTGGTCTAGCTGGTGACTGGTCACTCTGATCGGTATGGCGTGTCCTCACCATCTGTGAGAGAATGAACAACGTAAGTTCAGATTTCAAGAATCAATAGATCAGCACGAAAGAGTTCAAGAAAGATAGAATGTTTCCTAAAAGTTTGGCAGCCTCTCGAAGATAAGTACAGACGTCTCCGTACCGATCTGCAAGACTCTACTAAACCTGCTCATGACCGTTGAGTCCTATGTAACCTAGGGCTCTGATACCAAAACTGTCACGACCCCAAATCCTAACCGGCCGTGACGGCGCCTATCGTGGAACTAGTCTAGCCGACTACCGCGTGTTCACATTTCCTTTTGAAAACCCCATTTAAGTTTCAAGCAATTCATTACAATATACAGAAAGTTCTTAATATAATAGGAAAATTTTATATACAGTACTTCCATCCCCAAAACCCGGAGCCAACATGTCGAGCATCTAGTGAAATAAGCCAAAATAAAGTATTATGATACAAATCTCCGAATCAAAGCTAAATACAACAGGAAGGGAAAGCAGAGATGCTGCAAACACTGAACAGCTACCTCTATATCCTTACGATCCGGCTCCGTTGCGATATATATATAAAAGCTAACGCTCGATATCTGCTCCTGAATCTGCACACAAAGGTGCAGGGAGTAATGTGAGTACGCCAACTCAGTGGTAATGGAAATAAATCAAGTCTAAGTAGCAAGGAATCACATAAAATCAATGNCAGCCATTCATGCCTCCCAATCACTCAATCACTCGCACTCGGTGCGCCTCACTAGGGGTGTGTACAGACTCCAGAGGGGCTCCTTCAGCCCAAGCGCTAATATCACTCAGCACCTCACCATCACTCTTGGCCCTCGGCCACACTCGGTGGAACCACTCGAAAAGCCCCTCGGGCGAAGTAATAGAACGGGGTACTCGACCCGAAAACATCATTTTAATGCTCATGTAGTGTAAATCAGGCTGAGTTTCAAATAAAACAGTATGCACAATGATGCTGAGTAAAATCATCAACAGGTAGTGAGGAAAACAGCAGTAAAACGCTCTCAAAGAGGTCTAAACAGATCGGCACGAGGCCCCAAACACGGCTTACAACCCAAATATTTCACAAATCTTTAGAACATAATTTAACATAAGATTTTGAGTAAATATGCAACTCATTAGTTGCCGCGGAGAGGACCTAGTCCAATCCAAAATTCAGTACGCGCCACATATTTGTCATCCAACATGTGCGCCATTCCAAATTCAGTGAGAAAATAATGCAGTCCGGGGTTCCATACCCTCAGGACAAGATTTAAGACCATTACTTACCTCTACCGGGCCGCGACACTGGTGAGCTATGCCTTTGCCCCTCAAATTGGCTCCCGATTGCTCCGAATCTAGCCAAAACCAGTTCAACATCATTAATATATACTCAAGGAAAACAACCCAATCGAAAATTATCAATTTAATCAAAAATCTCGAAAATCGGCCAAATCCGAGCCTCGAGACCACATCTCGGAATTCGATAAAATTTGCATCATTGGAATCCTCGTCCTCCCACAATTCTACACATACCAAGAACACTAAAATCTGACCACAATTGCCCACTCAAAAGAAAAATCAATTTTAATAATTAGAAGCGGTAAAATGTAAAATGCACCTAGGTACTAAAATCAATAATTAAACAATTTAGGCCAAGTATAAATCATTAAGAAAAAATCCTTAACCGGTCTTCTGATTCGCAGATTTTTTAAATGGAGTCAAAATTTCTCGATTTGGGATATTAAAAAATAAATGGTGTCTCGGAATATCGTAAAAAATCCGGGTAGCGACTCTGAAAAATAAATAAATAATCCCAATTATGTCACTTAAATTGGAAAAACTCTCTTACACCCACCCTTATCGGTGAAAAAGGAGGTGTGACAGCTCTGGCGACTCTGCTGGGATACGAACCCAGAATCTCTGGTTCAGGGTTCAAGAATTCGAGCTTTAATATGATTTTACTCGGTTTGTTTAAATTGTTGATATTACTGTCTTTCTGTGCCTAATGTGTTAAATGTCATCTATTTACCGCTTTGATATTTATTTGAACTGTATTTAACCTGTCTTCTTACGCATCCCTCCTGAGTCTTCTAAAAATTGGTGCACACGTTCGTGTGGCCCGCTTTTCTGTTAGAGGTCATACCAAGTAAGAAGGGGGATGGATCAGCCACTAGGCCGGATAGATTTTCGTGTTACCGGTACGTCGCTCCCAGCTCGGCTCGAGTTGTCCGCTCGGGTAAGCCAGGTCTAGAACAAAGCCCTAGGTTTAAACCTAGAATGAAAAACCCACATGTTGTATCCCTTGTAGGAGCGGTTATGTGCATCATGTGCATTTTTAACTTAGGGGACTCAAAACAGGGGTTGGGTCCTTCTAGGACAGGTGTACCCGAAAATAAAAAGAACATCCTGATGCATCTTACCTGCTATGTGTACATTATTTGTCTCTGCTTGTCTGTTGACCGGCTAAAAAAGAAAATAACAGAAAAACTAAGAACGAGGAAGGATAGAAAATTCACCAGTTTCGAAAACCCTGATATTTGAAAAATACCTCGAAACTCTGAGGAGAAAAAGAATTTCAAAATAATTCAACATCATATTTTTCAAATTGTGTCAAAACTAACCGAACTACGCAGGTGTATTTCTCACCGGATGTGAGATATATAGGCAAACCTCATCGGTTCCGACCCCAATTTTTAAAAATCCAAAAATATTTTTCTTTAATTCCTTCCTGAAAATCCCCCGAAAAAAAGAAGAAGAGATTTTGAAAAAATAAAACCAAAAATATTTTCCTTCCCTTTTGAAGTATTTTAATTCAAAAAAAACTAGGTAAAATAATCAATCAAAATCCAAAAAAAATATTTTCCCTTCTTCAAACGTATTTTTTCAAAAATTAATAATAAAAATAAGATCAAAAAACAAACTCCAAAAAAAATAAAGAATTACCTTCTTCTTTAGAAATATTCTTTCTCAAGTGTCATAAAAATTGAAAAGTTGAAGTCCATAAATATTTTTGCATTTCTTCAAAATGTTCGCTTTCGGAAATTATAAAGAAAACTCGGAATAAGTGAAATAGTTTCTTTGTAGAGTCTTTTTTAAAATAAACAAAAGAAAGAAAAAAAATCCAATCAAAATCAAAAAATATATATATTTTTCTAACCTTTTTAGAAGTCTTTTTCTCAAAAATGCAAAAAAAAAATCAAAAATCAAAAATTCAAAAGATATTTTCTTTCTTCTTTAGAAGTCTTTCTTCCAAAAAATCAGAAACAAAAATCCAAAAAAAATTATTTTCCTCTTTAAAAATCTTTCTTTAAAGTTCCTCTTTTGAAAATTTAGAGGCAACATTAAAAATTCCAAAATACTTTCTTTCTTCTTAAAAAAAAAAAAAGAAGACAAAACGAGTTGGAAATTCAACAAAAATATTTTTTCTTTTTACTTTTGAAATTCCTAAAGTTCAAAACAAAAGAATAAAAAAATTAGAAGTCTTGAATTCAAAAAAAAATCAATCAAAATAATTTAAAAAAAATATTTCCACCATTTTTAGAAGTCTTTTGCCCGGAAATTAAAAATCAAAAAAAAAAGAAGCAAAAATCCAGAAGATCATATTTAGGCGGTTGTTGTATGTGCAAATAAGACAGGTCATATTTAGGTGGTTGATTTTGTTGGTAGTCCGATTTCCCATCCTTCACAAGATCCAAAGGCAGAGATGGTCTTCGCAAGTAATCTACCAATCATTGGTCTTGAGGATAGCCCGTCATCGGCTATTCCGTAGTCGGAATCAGCAACTGTTGAAGATAATAGAATGTTGTGTCTCCGCATGTTGGAAATGTGGGACGCATGGTCTAATGGTTGGGAACCGCCAAGTGTAATCCCTAGTTTCCCTGAGTTGATCCCTAGTTCAGATGGGCTTTAACGTCTTTGTGCCCAACCCACTCATCCCATGTGGGCACTCTCTAATGCCGTCTAATGGCCTCGGAATGCCTTCTGTGGATAACCCCCAGGCGCCGGATTCAAGGTCACAGCCAGTCGCTGCACCACCAGTCTCCACTACGGCACATCCAACAGTGCCCAAGCCAAACTCTTACCCTCAGCACCCGCAATATGAGTCTCACATGGGTCAGTAAAGAACAATGAGAAACCCCGAGCAGGAAGAAATGGCTCGGAAAATGAGAAGCCTAGAGCAAAGCTTAAAAACCGTGCAGGGTTTGTGTGACTTTGGCCAAGCAATCTTAATAATAATAAAATATTATTAATTGTGTATACGTTCGCGTGACACGAGTACGATTTGAAAATGAATATTCGTAGAAAATGCTTTAGACGTGACTTAATCTATCATCGTGATTGCGTACACGTTCGCGTGACATAAAAATAAATCAAGGTATGCGTTCGCGCGAATTTGGCCAAGATTTTCTTAAATAATTAAGTGTTGTAAATTGTGTACACGCACGTGTGACATGATTTGTGACACACCAAATTAAACGGGTATACGCATACGTAACCCGTCTTGAAATAATTCTTTAAATACAAATAGTTGAATAATTAGAAACGGCAATATGTAAAATGCACCTAGGTACTAAAATCAGTAATTAAACAATTTAGGCCAAGTATAAATCATTAAGCAACCGTGCTAGAACCACGGAATTCGGGAGTGCCTAACACCTTCTCCCAGGTTAACAGAATTCCTTACCCGGTCTTCTGGTTCGCAGACTTTTTAAACAGAGTCAAAATTTCCTCGATTTGGGATATTAAAAAATAAATAGTGTCTCGGAACACCGTAAAAAATCCGGGTGGCGACTCTGAAAACTAAATAAATAATTCAAAATTCCATTATGTCACTTAAATTGGAAAAACTCCCTTACCCCCACCCTTATCGGTGAAAAAGGAGGTGTGACACTAACTGTGATGTTTGGTGAGAATCGGATTTTATTTGACGTGATTCGGACGTCCGGTTGAGAAATAGTGAAATTGAAGTGTTCTTGAGAAAAATGATGAGTTTTGAGGTTTAATTCAAAGTTTTACATGTTATTTTCATGATTTGATCGCACGAGAAAGTCTGTATGATGTTTTAAGACTTGCGTGCATGTTTGGTTTAGAGGCCCGAGAGCTCGGGTGAGTTTCGAATAGGTTTGGGTTGTGTTGCGCTCGTTCTTTCTTATGCTTCGACGTTGTTTCTTCAAGCATGAATGATATCATATTGAACAAATGATCTCCGATTTCTGTTTTGAATGAAGTGTTAGATCCGAATCGTAATTACAGGCCCGTAGTAAAATGAATCGTTGAAATTGGATATCGTATGAGGATTTTATGGTCATTTTACTAAGGTTGCCAGATTTTCAGATTAATTACGAAATTACCACTGACAACGTATTTAAAAATCTGCATTATTTGCAAATATTAAAACCTACATATCTCATTCATTATAAGGTCAAATTGAGTGATTCAAAAGCCTAACTTGACCAGAATTTCATAAGGAATTTATTGGAGACATAAAAATCAAGTTTCGGGATTGTTTGATATGAGAAACAAGGCAGAATAGCTGGCAGAAAAATATATATAACTAGGGTTTGTTCATTCGGTCATATTTTGAGTTGGGGAGCTCGGATTTGGGCGATTTTTACCATAGGGATTGGGGTAAGTGTTCTCTACCCATTTTTTTGGTTATATTTCAATTACCCAATATTTTTCATCACTTTTAAATCAAAAACTAAAAAAATTCATGGTAAAAATTGAGGGTTTGGGTAGAATTAGGAAATTTTATAAAAATCGAATCTTTACCTCGAATTGAGGTCGGATTTTGAGACTAATTGTATATTCGGGCTCGTGGGTGAATGGGTAAACATAATTTGGTCCGAACTCCGAGTTTGGACCAAGCGGGCCCGAGGCCGAGTTTTAACCTTTTTTGAGAAAACTTAGGAAAAAATCATAATTTTCAGTAAAGTTAGTTCCTTTAGCATTAATTAATGATATTAAGTTAATTATGGTTAGATTCGAGTGTATTGGAGGTGAATTCAAGAGGAAAAGCTATAATTGAACAGTGAGTGGCCTGCGAAATTGAGTTAAGTGCTTGGTTTAACCTTGACTTGAGCGAATAAGAATCCCCAACTAAATTGTTATGTGAAACTGCATGTGAGTGGTGTATAGGTGAGGTGACGAGTATCTATGCACTACCAAATTGTCTGCTTACATGATCCCCTCCCCGCTTCCAATTTAATTGCTCGGGTAATTGTTTCATGTCCATTGTTATTTGTATGATTACTTGACTTGTTAATTTATTGTTAAGTCTGGTTGCAATTATTTTTGGAAAAGTATTAGTATATTCCTTGGTTTATAGAGAGCTCCTCACGTAAAGAATGGGAAATGCTATTAGGTATGCATTGAGTATATATATGTTTTTCTTAGTCTACCATAATCTGGTTAGCTTAAGATGGTGCTTGATTCTGTTGAGTAATTTAGGATCTTAAAAAAAATATATATATATATATATTCCATTTTTGTGATAATATTGATGAGTTTATGAGAAGTACAGTTTTCTGTTTACAATTGTTGAGATAAAAGTGTTGTGAAACGTTT
>MDKI01236315.1:0-17935 GCA_005239505.1 Nicotiana paniculata
CCATAATCAATAAAATACAAGAATAGTTTAAAAACTGATTTAAGCCTTACATTAGTCAATAAATTGATCGTGCTAGAACCACGGGACTCGAGGGGTGCCTTACACTTTCCCCTCGGTCAACAGAATTCCTTACTCAGTCTTCTATTTTCGTAGACCATAAATTAGGAGTCAAATCTTCCTTTTGATAAGGGATTCAATAAAAGGTGACTTGGAACACCAAAACTCAATTCCAAGTGGCGACTCTAAATAATAAATAATCCATTTTCAAAACGTCACTTCATTTGGAAAAACTCTTCTAACTCAACCACGTAATAGGATTGCGAAAAAAAAGAGAGGTGTGACAGCTATCAGGGGCTTCGAATAATGCAAACAAACGAGATCCAATTCCTCTCGGTGTTCCTGCAAACCAAACAACACAGAGAATCGATAACAACACTCCCAAGGGTGAAGTTGGCACCGGTGGGGCTGGGGGAGCAGATCCGGTCTCAACTACGAGAACGATCCGTTCAAGAATGAACTTCTACGGTTCATGAGGGAAGTAATTGTCCGCATGGATCAAATCCCTGGCATGCCACCAGTATTGAAAGGCACGAACTCGAAGAAGTATATTCAATTACCACACAATCTGAGTGCGGCACCACAACTAATCCCTAAACGGTTCAAAATGCCTGAAGTTCCAAAGTATGATGGAACTTCAGACCCACAAGAGCATTTTACCACCTACACAACGGTGGTAAAAGAAAATGATTTAGCTCCTCATGAAATTAAATATGTGTTTCTAAAGAAATTTGGAGAAACTCTCATGAGGGGAGCTCTAACGTGGTATTCATTATTACCCGAGCAATCCATAGATTCCTTTGAGATGCTTGCAAATTCTTTCATTAAGGCTCATGTCGGGGCCAGAAAAGTGCATGCCCGGAAGGCCGACATATTTAGGATCGCACAGGGAGAATCTGAATTATTGCGAGAGTTTGTTACGCGATTCCAGAATGAAAGAATGCTGCTCCTGGCGGTCCCGGATGAATGGGCACCTGAAGCATTCACCAAAGGATTGAATCCAAGAAGTTCATACGCTTCCCCGAAGGTGAAGGAGAACCTGCTTGAGTTTCAAGCAACAACTTGGGCAGATGTTCACAACTGTTATGAGTCAAAGATACGGATCGAAGATGATCAGGTCGGTTCTACATTCTCGGCCAAAGGGCGGGAGAAGAGCAGAGAAAAATTGAACGACGACCCTGACGCGGATAGATGGATTTCGAGGGGCCGGTTTCTACCTTATGAGCGGACCAAAGGCCGTGGTAGAAACTTTTGAGCAGCAAATAGGTTCGTCATTGACAGAGGGAAGGATCGTGGTCGAAATAGTAAATCACTCGGAGATAAAGAAACTTCAGGGTCTCGGGATCTTTCTTAGCCCAAGTTATCGAAATATAACTTCAACGTCAGTGTAGTGGAACTGGTATCGGGCATGAGAAACATTAAAGAGACACGATTCTTGAGACCTATGAGGCTCGATTCCAACCAAAGGGATTCTAACTTATGGTGTGAATACAACAGGACGAATAATCGTCGAACAAGGAACTGCCGACGCCTCCGGGAAGAGGTGGCGACACTATTGAAGAATGGTCACCTCCGAGAATTCTTGATTAATCGAGCTAAGAACAGTTGTGGTCACAATAGAGACAACGCAGAATCTTTGAAAACAGGAGAAGAAACCCCACGCCAAACGATCAACATAATCTTTCGAGGGGAGTGAGATTAACGGGGTCACCTTTTCGGCAGTGAAAAAGACGAAAGTATCAATAACTCATAATAAAAGACTCCGGGAAAACAATATCACTTTCACGGAAGAGGATGCATACAAATTGCTTTACCATACAACGACGCACTGGTAATTTCTTTAAATGTGTTAGATTTTAAGATTAAACGTGTTCTAGTGGATCTAGGAAGTTCAGTTAACATCATACAATGGAGAGTATTGGAACAAGATAAACTCACCGAAAGCATTATTCTGGCAACAAAGCTCCTCGCTGGATTTAACCTTGTATGCCTGACAACTCGAGGAGAGATCTTACTGCTCAAGAATGCAGAAGGATTAATGAAAACGACTCTCTTCGAAGTAGTAGATGGTGATATGAGATACAACAACATCCTGGGAAAGCCATACTTACACGAGATGAAAGTTATACCTTCAACATATCACCAATTGTTGAAGTTTCCAACACCCGAAGGAATCAAGCATATAAGAGGCGATCAACTGGTAGCAAGGGAGATGAATGCACTTTCAGTTTCCAGTAGCAAAGGGAAGGAGCTCACGGCATAGCAATTATAGGAATCGATGCCTACTCCCGAGTTAGAACGAGTTAGCCCAGTGGCGTGTCGGAACAATATCAGGTGCCGAGATATTTCCAATTTCCGGAAGAGACGGCTGCAATGAAGTCCACAGCGAAGGAACTAGAGCAAGTGGCATTGTTCAAGGAATTCCTATAAAGAAAATTTGACAGGACTGCACCCCGAGCTCAGGTCTGGTTTATTGAATTCCTTAAATTTAATGTTGATTGTTTTGCATGGTTGCACGAGGATATGACAGGTATCCCAACAGAAATAACCATGAACAAGCTGAGTTTGGATCCCAACTTACCACCGGCACGACAGAAGAAACACCTTATTTTCAAGGCTAGGAATAAATTCATCAAAGAACAGGTAACCCGCTTGCTTAAAATTGGTTCGGTTAGAGAGGTAAGATATTCAGACTGGCTAGCCAATGTAGTAGTTGTTTCTAAGAAGAACAACAAATTTCTCATGTGTGTAGACTATAAAGACCTTAATAAGGCGTGCCCGAAAGACTCGTTCCCACTGCAAAATGTTGATCAAATGATTGATGCCACGAATGGACACGAGTTAATGAGTTTTCTTGATGCTTATTCCGGGTACAACCAAATTAAGATGAACCCGGAAGATCAAGAAAAAACTTCGTTTATAACAAATTTCGGTATAAATAGTTACAATGTAATTCCCTTTGGGTTGAAAAACGCCGGAGCCACTTATCAACGACCCGTAAATAAGATGTTTGAAAAGCAAATAGGAAAGATTTATATAGACGATATGCTCGTTAAGTCTTTGAATGCAGGTGATCACCTTAGGCATTTACAAGAAACATTTGACATCTCGAGGAAGCATAACATGAAACTTAACCCCGAGAAATGCGCATTCGGAGTCAGCTCCAGTAAGTTCCTAGGGTTTCTGGTCTCACAAAGGGGAATTGAGGTAAACCCCGACAAAATCAAGGCCATAGACGATATCCCAGATCATTTTTCAAACATAAAGGAAGTCTAAAGACTCACAAGAAGGTTAGGAGCTTTGAGCAGGTTCATTTCCCGGTCGTCGAAAAAATGTTATCGTTTCTTCACACTGCTCAAATAGGAAAAATAATTTTGAATGGACACCAGAGTGCCAGCAGGCTTTGAGGGACCTGAAGAAGTACTTATCAAGCCCTCCATTGCTCTCAGTTGGAAAAACCAGCCTTAGCTCTCGTAGTCGCTACTCGGAAGATGAGGCCCTATTTCCAATGTCACCCGATAGCTGTGGTGACTACTTTCCATTTGCAGAACATTCTCCATAAACCCGAGCTCTTGGGAATATTGGCCAAGTGGGTCGTCGAATGAGTGAATTCGACATTGAATATAAGTCAATGACTGTAACTAAGTCACAAGTCTTGCCTAAATTCGTGGCCGCTTTTAGTTCGGGACTACTACCTCTGCCAACTAAGGAGGCAGTAATGGTATTGGAATCGACTTCGGGGGTTTGGACCTTATTTACTGATGGATTTCAACATGACAGGGTACGGGCTCAAAATAGTGTTAGTCACGCCTCCGGGGGAAACCTTAAGGCAAGCAGTCTGAACGATCCCTTCTAACTAACAATGAACAGAGTATGAAGCTTTGATTGCAGAGATCGAATTGGCCCGGGGACTTGATTATGAGGTTATCGGAATCAAATGTGACTCACAACTGGTGGTAAATCAGGTCCACGGGATCTTTGCTACCAAAGACGAACGTATGCAACAATACGTGGTAAAGGTCCAGGTTCTTTTGGCACGATTTCGGGAGTGGTAAATTACTCATATCCCATGGGAGGATAATGCGGAAGTGGATGCATTAGCAAACTTAGGGTCATCGACAGAAATAAAGGGATCGAAGTACGGGACGGTAGTACAACTGATGAGCTCAGTCCTGGATACAGATGGTTATTATGAGGTAAATTCGTCTAGTCTGGTCTGCGATTGGAGGATGAAATAACCAACTATCTCAAGCACGGGAAGTTTCCTGAAGACCCCAAAGCATCACGGGCGTTATGCGTCAAAGTTTCACGTTATAGCTCCAAGAAAGGCCAACTGTATAGAAAATCTTTCCAAAGCCCACAAGCCCAGTGCTTAGGAGCGTTAGAAGCTAATTATGTCATGAGAGAAATCCACGAAGGGATATGGGCCAATCACTCAGGCGCAGATTCTTTGGTGCTGAAGTTGGTACAGGCATGATATTATAGGCCTCGCATGGAACAAGATGCCAAAGATTTTGTACAAAAATGTGATAAGTGTCAACACTACGCGCCACTAGTACACCAACCAGCAGAACCCTTAGATTTGGTTCTGTCCCCATAGTCATTCATGAAATGGAGGATGGACATCGTCGGACCGCTGTTACCGTCTCCCGAAAAGGTAAGGTTTCTTTTAATTCTAACTGATTATTATTCTAAATGGTAGGAAGAAAGTTCTTATCATAACATCGAAGAACACGAAGTGGTCGATTTTCGGTGGGAAAATATAATTTACAGGTTTGTAATACCAAAAGAGATAGCACGCGACGATGGACCACAACTTATCGGTGCAAAAGTCACAAAGTTCCTCGAAGACTTGAAAATAAAAAGGATCAAACCTTCTCCTTACCATCCGAGTACAAACGGTCAAGCGAAATCAACAAACAAAGTGATTATTCAAAACCTCAAGAAAAGGTTGGAAGCAACAAAAGGCAAATGGCTCGAAGAATTGCCCGGAGTTATATGGGCCTACCGAACAACGACCAAATAGAGTACAGGAGAAACTCCCTTTTCCCTCGTGTACGATGCTGAAGCCCTAATCCCGGTAGAAGTGGGCGAACCCACTTTGAGATATTCTCGGACAAATGAAGAATCGAACAACGAAGTAATGTTAATCAACTTAGAACTGCACGAGGAACGCATGGACTTGGCGTATGTAAGAATGGCATATCAAAAGTAGAGACTAGATCGATATTAGAATCGAAGAGACAACTTCCGTTATTTCAAAGTAGGAGACTTGGTTCTAAGGAAAGTAACCCAAAATACTCGAAAGCTCAATGTAGGGAAGCTAAGTCCAACATGGGAAGACCCCTACCGGATTTCAGATGTCACCGGGAAAGGTTCATACGAGTTGGAGAAATAGAATGGAGACAAGTTGCCTAACAATTGGAATGTGGCACACCTCAAAAGATATTATTGCCGATGAACATTATTTAAGCGGAAAGTATGTGTTGCACTATTTTCCCCTTCGTCATTTTTTGTCCCAATTGGATTTTCTTGGCAAGGTTTTTAACGAGGTAGCGACAGAAAACATACTAAGAAGAAATCAGCAATAAGACCTTTGATAGCAAGTCAAACAAACAAGCCTCCACTCGGGGACGGTTAGATAATCTTTGGTTCGATAGCAAATTCCCACTGGGAAGCTAAGTTTGCTACTGAATAGAGATTACCTGACCGTTCACGAGCACAAACCACTAGAGGACTGTTAGGTATTTGTTCGCTCGATAGCATGGATTTCTAAGGGGTAGTAAGGTATGTTGTCGAGTGAAGGATTACCTAGAAATTCAATGGTGGAACCTTCGAAGATACAAGACTTCCAGTGTTCAAATTTTCACTCTTCGCATTCAAACACTAGGGGAAATGATATGAGGATACGACAACAATGACTGCCACATCAACCCGGGAACAAAAATTCAGAAATAAAATGCATCATCGCGAGGACAGCGGGGCCAGCCTCGTAAAAACAAGTTGTACAAGATAGCCACAAGTAATGGTGATTTCTTTTCTACATAGCAAAATGCTTATGTATTTTTTAAAATAGAAGGAATAAATGAAATCATTTTGATTTTATCTTTTTATGGTGAGCTAACTCTGTCATTTGAAAGTTAAACAAGTACTTCAAAAGTTAGTGTCGTAATGAACGGCAGATGTCCTCTTCAAGAGAACCGTAAACATAAAAGGGCCCTCTCTTATAAAAGCCCTCACGTTAAAGGGTTGGTTCTGGAAGAATCAATGCCCGGAATCTAAAATGTCATCGGGGAAAAATACACCTGAAGACGCATATGAAAAGGACGCAAAAAGAAAAATTGCACAAATACTCATACAAACCCTCACGTAAAAGGGATAATTCTCAAAACCAAAATGCTTCGAGGAAAAGTCATCCAAGACTACACATAGTAAAGCGCGAACAGAAAAATGTGCGCAGAATGCTTGAGCAAGTGCAAAAGTTAAAGACTTGCATGGATATTCAAAAGAAAGTAAGATTAAAACAATAATTGAGCAAAAAATATGTCTTGATTTACAAGAAAGTGCCAAAACGATAAAAGCACAAAATGGAAAGAAAAGGAAAAACTAAACTGCAACGCTTCCGGAACCAGGAGGAAGAGAAGTATCTGCATCCCCGGGAGAAGTAAGTGGTTCCACCGATGGCTCAACAGTTTACCCAACTTGGTCTTCAGCATCATTGCCTTCTGATCCCTTTTCATTTTCCAAAACTTGACTAGAAAAACTAGGAGCATCAGATTGCCTCGGGAGTCCATTTTTGCAGCCAACTCAAGTTCTCGGGCCTTAACAATTTCGGCATCAATGTCAATGATACCAACTTTGAACTCTTCCAAGGTTTTTCTCCTCATGTTGTATGCGGCATAAATTTTTTCAACAATGAGGGAAGCAGCTTGGCGCTTAAGTTTTTCTTTGAGTTGGGTAACCTTGGTAGAAAGACTTTCCTAGGCAGACCGAGCAGATTTGAGGCTGAAGTCGAGGTCATGGACAATTGAACTAAAGAGCCTATTATGATCGATGGTTTTCCTATACTTCTCTTCTAGATGGGCATGTCTCACCCCCGCATCAGCAAACTCTTCAATTTTGGAATTCAAGGCAGCCTCTAAGTTAATCACTCTTTCAGCGGAGGCAGCCTCATGATCGGTTGCGACAAGAACGGTGTTCTGGACTTCAACCCATTTGGCCTTGGCTTCATCAAATCTAACCCTAAGCAGGCCAATTTCTTGGCTAAGGGTTACCACTCTTGCTCTCTTTGATGCAAATGAGCCTCCAAAATAGCGGCCTCAGTAGCTTTGGTTTCCAGTTCTGAGAGGCGGAGAACAATTTGGTCTTGTTCCACCAAAAGTTGGTTCCGTTCAGAAGTAAGTTCCTCCTTCTCACGAATCAACCTCTAAAGACGCAAGGAAAGTTGGCTTAAAAAATAAGAAGTAAAAACATAGAATATTTTCATACAAAAATAGAAGAAGTAATGAATGAAGAAAAGAACAGACCGCTGCGGCATTATGCATGGTATTGTTCAACAAGCACTCTCCTGAGAGTGCCTGAATATTTTCCCAGTCTTTTTTTGAAGCCAAAGGCTTCAGGTAATTACCAAGCTCCACCAGCCGTGATAGCAAGTTGCACCCGGTAGAGGCGTTCCTCCTCCTTTGTGGATTTTTAGAAGAGGCAGTATAATTTTTCCCCAAATTCCCACGAACTAGGGACTGTAGAAGAGGAACACCTTCTTCATGATCAGCTGAGGCCGATGGAGGTGATGTAGCAACTGCTGATGGAAGAGAGGATGAATATGTAAGTGATGTAGCAGTTGCTGGTGTTGGTGAGGGTGGAGATGAAGATGATGGAGTTGAAGAGTGAGAAGCAGCTGCATCTAATGCAGTGCTTGCTGTTGGATGCTCACCAACCAAAGAAATCAAGGACACGATATTCAACCCCGCAACACCGATTACAGCAATTGGGGTCCGAAAATAGGAGTTTGAATTTTCTACTAAATCAGATTCTCCCCAAAGATTGTCATCAATCATCACGGTATCTATGACCTTCCTAGAAGAAGGACCAGTCATCATCGCCACCGGAGATGACTCGGGGGCATCAGTCTTTGCCCTTTCATTTTTTTCCCCAATTGCGGAGAAACGTCTTCTCTTTGGTAACTTATCCTCCAATCGTGGATTCCGTACAGAAGTGTTTACGCCCGAAACAGGCCTGGAGATACCTGTTTGAGTAAGTGCTTCCTGAAGCAGCCTCGCTACATCAGCAGGATCAGCCAAAAAGTCCTCCTCGGGTACAGCAACAAAGCTCGCAGGTAGACTTAATTTCGTGAACAAGTCAGAAGGGTTCAAACAAGTTCTCCATATACAAAAAAAGGAAGCAAGGTAAATTAAAATTACCATGATTTTTGGCCTTCCACCCGTACTTAAGGGCCAGTTCTTTCCACAAACGAGTTTCAGTCATTGTGACGTCCAAGATCTTCTGAACCCACCCATCTAAACCTTCCACCACTAGTGGGATCCATCGAGTTTCTTAAACATGCAAAGGGTAAATAGTTTAACGACCATGAAAGAATATCTAGTGAAAAGAAACACTAAACAAAGAGCTTACGAGTGCGGTTCCAAGCGAGCGGAAAGGATGAAGCCGTTGTCAGAAGGATGTCGTTGGTAGAAACTGCAACGAATTGTTCCATCCACCCACGGTCGTTGTCATCATCCATACAAGACAACTAAGCATGTCGGCCATGCTTGCAAAGTCTTGCCATTCCCCCGGGAAGATTTTGGTAGAATAGAGACTTATCATATGAGCTAAGGTTAGCTCCTCTCCATTTTCCTGGCACAGACGTCAAAGGTAGGCGATCGTCCTCCACACTGAAGGACTTACCTGTGCCAAATACACCTGGTAGCGAATGCAAAACTTTGCAGTCACGGAATCAAGCTCTGCGCTTAAAGAAAACGCACCCAAAGTGAAGGGATACGTGAAAAAGTATGTAAAATCTTTCTTGGGAAGGGTTACTTGCTCTGATAGATCGGGAGCAATGATATCCAACTCATGGCGACGACAATCTTCCTTCATAGCATAAATACTAGAAGGACAAATGGAAGAAGGGTACCTACTAATATCTCATGTACGAGGGTTAGCAGTAGGGAATTTCTCTTCAAAATCCTTTGAAGTACTAAGTCTTCTTGGGATGATGTAACCTACAGTTGGAGGAGCAGAGTCCTTGGTCATGTTCTTGTTCTTCATAGAACCAACACGCCTGGAGAAAGAAGCCATTGAAAAAGAAGGAAAAGATTTTGTGTTTGAAGAGAATTTGAGAAAGGATGGAAAACAAAGATGCAAATCAGAAGCTCAAGCAATTGTGAAACGCAAAGGAAAAGAACGTTACATATAAGTAATATTTTGGCGGCTAAATTCATGGCCATGATTACCTCGATAATCGATAAAAGTGTGTTGAATCATGGGACTATGCGTGTTCGGGACATTAAATAAGGAGAGACGTGCGTCTAATCAACTGTCAGAATCCTTCAGAGGAAGTTATAGTAATTCCCGCCAAAAAGATGTTTATACCAACTTCCCGGTAACACAAAGTTATGTCACCGGAAAGCAGGGGGACTATATGTATAGGGTGGAATATGATATAACACGTGATCGTCTAAAGGGAGGACATATGAACCCATGACGGGGATGGCCGAAGACCGAACGCAGTCATTTTGCTTGTCACCAGAAAGGATAACGTTCATAAAGGTGTATAAAATGCTCTATGCCCCCGTAGCATTTACTAGGAAATATTCTGCAGCATTAAGAGCGACAGTCTATTACAGATAATTTGGCATTTATGTTCACCGTTACATCTTCATCAATGGCCCTCATAATTGACATTAAAGGAGGACACGATCCTAGGATCTCCTTACCTAGACATAGCTATAAATAGTGCGCTCAGTTATCGTTGTAAAGGAAATGAATTTTCTGGCTTAACTTACACTACATTCTATACAGAGCTTTATATAATTTTACTTTATTGCTTTTTGATCTTGTCATTATTGTGCCCGGAAACTGTGTTCATGGAATTATCATCTCTGATGTTTCATCTACATTCTAAGACTAAGTACTGTATATTTCTTCAATTATTGTATTATTTCAGGATCAAATTAGTTCACTTGTCTAGAAATCACATATAAATTCAACTGTATTGTTTTATGGATAAACACACACACACACACACACACATATATATATATATATATAAGAGGTGTCACCCGGTGTAACAAAGCTGTGCAAGGTGTCTGTCATGACCCAAATTCCCAACCTTAGGGATCGTGACGGCGCCTAACACCACACTTGCTAGAAAAGCCAATGTTAGAATTCGATTAACTACTTTGCATTTATTATCCATTTAGACATAATAAAATAATCTAAAGTAAACTGAATCCATTGGTTATCGATAAATAATTTCCAAAGATAAAATAATAAACAATTTAATAAAACGAACCACGAACTAATTATATAAATAGATCTAGAACTACCCCAGAGTCTGGTGTCACAATTCACGAACTACTAAAGATTACTACAAAAACTGGGCTGAAAGAAATAGTGTAACTGTTCTGAATATAATAAAACAACGTTTATGAAAATAGGAGAAGACTCTCGGGATCTGCGAACGCCGGAAGATATACCTCGTGTCTCTGAATAAATGAATAGCCGCTAAAAAACCACTACTGCTGACCGGTACCTGGGTCTGCACAAAAGAGTGCAGAGTGTAGTATCAGTACAACAGACCTCATGTACTGAGTAAGTGCCGAGCCTAACCTCGACAAAGTAATGACAAGGCTACGGCGGAGCATTAACAATATATAACATGTGACAATAATATGTACAATAACGCAATAAAAGAATGCTACACGAGCAGAAAAATATAACTAAAACAATAAATATAATAACTCTGTCGCCTATTCCAGGCCTCAAATATCACCAAGATCTCACAAAAGTCTCCGAATTTCCAAACTTTTACTTTAAAATAACAGTATGTGCAGAGTATGAGAAAAATCGTAGAGTAAAACAATAAATTTCCAAATCTTTATAATAAAATCAGTAAAACACAATTATACTCCCTTATCACTATCTTATTGCGGCGCGCAACCCGATCCCACCGGTCTACCCTTATCACTATCATTTATCCACCCTATCACTATCAGTTATCCACCCTTATCACAATCTATTTCGCCCCTTAATCACAGCCCCCTTATCACAATCAATTTTGTTCATTCATCAAAAAATTTCACAGTTCAGGCCAAGCCTTTCACAACACTTGTTATTTCAACAGTTGCAAACAGAAAAGAGTATAGCTCGTAAGCTTTAACCAATATCATTCCACAATAAAACCAGCCAGAATATATATAACCATTGTAACACTGTCAACCCAACTCAGTCTTTATGTACCATGATAGAATCAAGAGAATAACCAACACTTTTAACACACTTACAACTGGAAATAATTAAATGAAACCAAATAACCACGTGAACCTCAACAATCACGAAACAGTTAAACTGCATTTCTCACAACTTTCTCAATATTATCAAAAATGAAACCAACATGAATATATATATATATATATATATATATATATATTCAAAAATAGTGCCAAACTGCTCAACCTTTTTGTACCACAAGGGAACCAAATACGCAACTAATACACTTCCGATACAACCAAATAATATTTAACAGCAATGTAATAAGGCCTAGTAGTTATAGAAATAATAAAGAAAATAGAACGATTAAGACAGGAATCAATCAAATTGGAAACGGTGAAGAGATCATGTTTATCAGACCATTTGGTGGTGCATAGATACTCGTCACCTCACCTATACACCACACACATGCTAATTCACATAACAAATAAATTGGGGATTCTTATTCCCTCAAGTCAAGGTTAAATCAAGCACTTACCTTAATTTCGCAGGCCACTCACTCCTCAATTATGGCTTTTCCTTTAAAATCTTGCTCTAACTTGCTCGAATCTAATCATAATTAACTCAATATCATTAAGTAAGGCTAAAGGAACTAACTTTATTGAAAATTACAATTTTTCTTAAGTTTTCTCAAAAAAAGTGAAAACCCGACCCCTGGCCCGCTTGGTCTAAACTTGGGATTCGGACCAAATTACATTTACCCATTCATCCACGAACCCAAATATACAATTAGTTTCGAAATCCAACTTCAATTCGAGGTAAAGATTCAATTTTTACAAAAATCCCTAATTCTACCCAAATCCTCAATTTTTACCATGAAAATTCTTAGTTTTTGATTTAAAAGTGATGAAAAACAATGAGTAATTGAAAGAGTAAAGTTTAGAATTGATCACCTATGACTTGGGGATGATATTTGGTGAAGAAATTTGTTCCTAGGGTTGTGGAGTTCGAAAATTTGAAGAAGAAGAAGAAATCTGCCCGTTTTATATATATTTTTCTACCAGCTATTCTGCCTCGTTTATCATGCCAAACGATCCCCGAAACTCGATTTTTATGCCTCCAATGGATTCCTTGTGAAATTCTAGTCAAGTTAAACTTTTGAATAACTCAATTTGACCTTATAATGAAGGAGATATGTAGGTTTTAATATTTGCAAATAGTGTAGATTTTTAATACGCCGTCAGTGGCAATTTCGTAATTAACCTGAAAATTTTGGCAACCTTAGCAAAATGACCATAAAATCCTCATACGATGTCCAAATTCGATGATTCTTTTTGCTACAAGTCCATAATTACGATACAGATCTAATACTTCATTCAAAACAGAAATTGAAGCTCATTTGTTCAATATGATATTATTTATGCTTGAAGAAACGACGTCGAAGCATAAGAAAGAACGAGCGCAACACAACCCAAACCTATTTGAAACTCACCTGAGCCTTCGGGGCTCTAAACTAAACATGCACGCAAGTCTAAAAGCATCATATGGACTTGCTCGTACGATAAAATCATGAAAATAACATGTAAAACTATTAAGTAAACCTCAAAACTCATTATTTTTCTCAAGAACACTTAAAGTTCACTATTTATCAGCCAGACGTCCGAATCACGTCAAATAAATTATGATTCTCACCAAATTCCGCAGACAAGGCTTAAATATCATAACAAACCTGTATCGAACTCCGGAACCAAAATACGGGCCAGATACCAACGGTATCAAACGTTAATTCATTTCTTTATTTCATTAATAATTCAGCAAAATAATTTCTTTCAAAAATTGATTTCTAAGGCTTGGGACCTCGGAATTCAATTTCGGGCATACGCGCAAGTCCCATATTTTACTGCGGACCTCCCGGGATCGTCGAAACATGGACCCGGGTACATTTTTTCAAAATGTTGACCAGAGTCAACTTTTATCAAATTTTAACTCTAGAAATTACTATTTCTCATATCTTCACATAAAAGCTTTCCGATTTCATGCCCGGACTGTGCACACTAATTGATGTATTTAAAATTAATTTTTTTAGGACTATTAAGCCTAGAACGGAGTATAAACTCTTAGAATGACCCCTTGAGTCATCAAAATTTCTACCTCTAAAACAAACGTTCGTCCTCGAACGAACATAGAAAATTACCTAAAATGGCGAACAAGTGTGGATATCTACTCTGCATGTCTGACTCGGACTCCCAAGTAGCTGCCTCAACGGGCTGGCCTCTGCACTGCACTTGAACTGAAGGATAACTCTTAGATCTCAACTGGCGAACTTGCCGGTCTAAAATAGCTACTGGCTCTTCCTCATAAGTCAAGTCCTTGTCCAATTGAACAGAGCTGAAATCTAACACGTGGGACGGGTCACCATGATATTTCCGGAGCATAGACACGTGGAATACCGGATGAGCTGAGGATAAACCTGGAGGCAACGCAAGTCGATAAGCTACCTCCCTCACTCTATCAAGAATCTCAAATGGCCCGATGTACCTAGGACAACTTACCCTTCATTCCAAACCTCATAATACCCTTCATGGGCGACACACGAAGAAATACTCTCTCTTCAACCATGAATGCAACATCAGGAACCTTACGATCGACATAACTCTTTTTCCTAGACTGAGCTGCACGAAGTCTTTCCTGAATGATCTTGACCTTATCTAAGGCCTCCTGAACTAAGTCTGTACCCAATAACTAAGCCTCTCCCGGTTCGAATCATCCAACTGTCGATCTACACCGTCTACCATATAATGCCTCATAAGGAGCCATCTGAATGCTCAACTGATAACTATTATTATAGGAAAACTCCACTAACGGCAAGAACTGATCCCAAAAACCTCCAAATTCAATAACACAAGGCGGAGCATATCCTCCAATATCTGAATGGTATGCTCGGACTACCCGTCAGTCTGAGGGTGAAATGTTGTACTCAACTCTACTCGGGTACCTAACTCATGCTGAACTTCCCTCCAAAAGTACGAAGTAAACTGCGTACCTCGATCAGAAATGATAGACACGGGTCCACCATGAAGGTGAACAATCTCCCGAATATATAACTCAACTAACCGCTCCGAAGTATAAGTACTTTCCACAGGAATGAAATGTGCTGATTTAGTCAGCCTATCCACAATAACCCAAATTGCGTCAAATTTCCTCTGAGTCCGTGGGAGTCCAACAACGAAGTCCATAGTAATACGCTCCCACTTCCACTCAGGAATATCTATCTGTTGTAGCAACCCACAGGGTCTCTGTTGCTTATATTTTATCTGCTGACAATTTAAGCAACGAGTCACATACGCAATAATGTCCTTTTTCATCCTTCTCCACCAATAATGATGCCTCAAGTCTTGGTACATTTTGGCTGCACCTGGGTCTATGGAATACTTAGAACTGTGAGCCTCCTCAAGGATCAACTCACGAAGGCCATCAAAATTAGGCCCACATATACGACCTTTCATCCTCAAAACACCATCATCTCCAACTGTAACCTGCTTGGCACCACCGCGCTGAACTGTGTCCCTAAGAACCATCAAATGCTGGTCATCATCCTACCGCTCTCGGATACGCTCAATTAGAGAAGACCGAGTGACTGTACAAGATATAACACTGATGGGAGAAATATCCAACCTCAAGAACTGATTAGCCAAAGTCTGAACATCTGAAGCTAACGGTCTCTCACCGACTGGAATATACACGAGGCTTCCCATACTCACCGCCTTCCTGCTCAATGCATCGGCCACCACGTTGGCCTTCCCTGGATGATATAATATGGTGACATCATAATCCTTCAGTAACTCTAACCATCTCCGCTGCCTAAAATTTAGATCTTTCTACTTGAATAAGTACTGGAGACTGTGATGGTTAGTAAAAACCTCACACGGCACGCCATAAAGATAGTTCCTCCAAATTTTCAATGCATGAACAATGGCTACCAACTCTAATTCATGGACAAGATAACTCTTCTTATGAACCTTCAGTCGTCGAAGCATATGCAATCACCTTGCCATCATGCATTAATACTGCACCTAATCCAATACGAGATGCACCACAATACACCGTGCACAATCCTGAACCTGTGGGCGACACCAACACTGGTGTCGTAGTCAAAGCCATCTTGAGCTTCTGAAAGTTCCACCCACACTCGTCTGACCATTTGAATGGAACACCCTTTCGGCTCAAAATGATCTTAATAGTTGTTCATAATCAATTACAGAATCACCCAATAACTTCACGTAACAATAATCTCCTTTCAACCCTTCACAATATTGATAACGAGATACGATTCATGAAGACCTCATAATTATATACCTGAATTAACGTGTCTCGTTTAACGCCACACGGGCGTGCACATACCTCGTAGGTCAAAGCTCAATAATTATAACACGGATTTGGCAAATTATGTACAATTAATTAGTTTATTTATTTATTTATTTATTTATTTACTAATATTATTATTATCATTTTATACAAGAAAATTTCGAATAAACCTGACAGGCATGGCTCCCTACTAGTACTATAGTACAAAGTTTTAGCTTCTCAAGGGAGAATTTAAACACAAGAATTTTCATCACAAGGATCTCGTCCTTATATAACTTCCACCGCGGTTCGTAGCCCGGTTTAAACATATCAAATCATATTAAAATGCGAGGATATCTTCCTCAATTTTGAATCACAAGTAGTATGCATATCGTGCCAATCGAAACTTTCCATTTTTTTTTCTTCTTTTAAATATTTTCCATTAAACAAAACTACAACACCTAATGATAAACATATCTATCTGTGATGACCCAAAAGGTCATCTTATGTAATTTAGCAAAAACTATATTTCGAGGCCTCGAAAGCCTCCGTTAATCTCATCTCGATGTGCGTGTATATCCCGAGCGCGTAGCCGGGAAGTCTTTATGTGGAAATGTGTTGAACAGTCAAATTTATGATAATTAATGGAATAAAATTAACTTTGGTCAACATTTTTGATAAACGGACCCGGACCCGTGATTTGACGATTCCAGAGGGTCCGTAGGAAAATATGGGATCTGGGCATATTCCCTGAATCGAATTCCGAGGTCTCAAGTCCGAGAAATGAATTTTTAACAAAAATTGTTTTCTAAAAATAAGAAAGACTTTTGAAAATGAACTTTGATGTGAAATCTGTGTTACCGAGTTCGTATTATGGTTCCGGAGTCTGTAACAGGTTCGATATGTGTTATGTGAGTTATCTGTAAAATTTGGAAAGAAACGGACTTGGTTTGACGTGTTTCGGATCAAAATTGGAGAATTTAGAAGTTTATGAAGTTTGAGAAAATTCTATGGATTTTTGAGTTTAATTCATTGTTTTTGATGTTATATAGAGGTTTAATTACTCGAATAAGTTCGTAAGATGATTTTGAAGTCGTGTGTATATTTTTTTTTGAGCCCCGAGGGCTCGGGTGAGTTCCAGGTAGGTGTCGGGGTGCAAAAGAGTTGGAAAAATCTGGTTTTTGATCTGTTTCTGGTGTTCTATGTTTTGCTCTCCGCGATCGCGGTGTGACTCACGCGATCGCGATGTGTCTATGTTTGGGGATGGTAAATTACCCTACACAAATGCAGGGCCTTAGACGTGATCGCAGAGCCTGGGGGTGGTGCTATACGCAATCGCGAGGGGCCTCACGCGATCGCATAGCTTTAAAGGGATCTGGGGGCAGGGCAGCGTGTTGCTCTACGCGAACACGATCGCTTGGTAGTGATCGATATGGTCATGGTCCAGTACTTCCGCGATCGCAGTCCCTTGTTCGCGATCGCATAAGTCTAAAACCCAGTACTCTCCGCGATGTCAACTCCCTTTCCGCGATCGCGTAGAGTAAATTCGCCCAACGATTTTTAAGGTTCAAAAACAGAATAGTTACGGGATTAAACCCATTTTTTCCAAACTTCTTCTTCTCCACTCTTCTTGGGCGATTCTTGGGAGCCTTTTCCTCCATAACTTCATAGGTAAGTGTTCTTAACTCCATTTTCTTTCATTTTCATCCACTATTATTAGAATCTAGGCCTTAAATCATGGATTAAAAGGTAGAAATTGGGGGTTTTGGGTAGAGTTAGGGCTTTTGAAATTTTGAGGAGTTCAGCCTCGTTAAAGGGTCGGATTTCAAAATAAATTGTATATTCGGGTTTGTGGGAGAATGGGTGATCGGGTTTTGGTCCAAACCTCGAGTTTGGACCAAGCGGGCCCGGGGTCGAATTTTGGTATTTTTGGAAGAATGATGGGAAATGCATATTTAGGCTTTGGGATTGAATTATTGAGTCATTATTGATATTGTTGAGTCGAATATGTCTAGATACTATCGTTTCGGAGTTTGATTCAAGAGGAAAAGCAGTGCTAGAGGCTTGATTTGGATTCTTGGAATCGAGGTAAGTGTTTGGCCTA